>OZ010793.1:298139787-298333787 GCA_963932465.1 Maratus speciosus | reverse complement strand
CTCCCTTTAACATAACGCCCACTGATGACTGCTGTTTTATTACACTTTTCTTCCTATACACATAGAAAATTTGCATAAAAAGTACTTCTTCTTCATCATCCTGAAAGTTCATGGAGGAAACGCAGCAGTCACGGAGTTTGCTTTAAGACAAGGCGAGAGCTGCACAATATGTCATTCACTTGACCAGACTGAATAATGAAAGGGTATTGATAGAGGTTGATCAGAAATTTATAATTGAAAGATATTAAAACGGGGTGTTTACAATCGTCATGGGCGGAGTTTCGCCCTTTCCGAGCGTGCAACAGTACAGAGTTGTAACTAGGGAACTGCTTGATTTCTCCCATACAATTAAACTGATATGGTTTATTGTCAGCTTCTTCGAAAGCTTTCGGAATGGACCAAATTTTATAACATTTTCCTTGATGTAGGTAGAGTTGCATTTTTGGAATTAACGATTAACTATTTTGCTAAATATTTGATTTTGTATTTTTTCACTGTTTCAGAGCTTGTAACTCGCCATTAATTCTCAATATTCTAAAACAACTTATGTCATTCCGTAGGATTTTTTCTGCTCTTTCTAAATATGTGCTTCGTTTTTATGTAGCATTATCGATAGTTTAGCAATGAGGGTTTTTTTACAAATTTCCGATTTTTCATTCTATTTGCTGTAACTTGAAAATTATTGAGATCCGGCCAGGCATTATATACTGATTTATGCTCCGTGTGATCTCCTCTATTACCCCTATTAATATTGGACCCCTTTAACGGAACACCCTGTATATATATATATATATATATATATATATATATACACATAGCTGCCAACTATTACGCTTTCTTCCTACCACTAAAATTTTATAGTAACTATTGTCTTATTTAAACATCGAAATCTCACGATTAAACAAGGCGAAAATCTCTGTTAAATTTTAGTAGTAGCAAAAAAGCGTAAATGTTGGCAGCTATGTATATATATATCCATGAATGAATGAAGAAGTAATTATTTCTCAATAAATAATTAGTTTTTGCTTGATTAATACATAACTACGCAATCATTTTATTATCGTTAAATTTTATGAAAACCATTAAATTTTTTCTTTTAAATACGATGACACATTCACTGATGAAATCACGCTTCTGATTGGTGGAATGTGATAAAGCAAAATAAATTAATATTATAAAGAAGAAAACTTAACCTGATTGCCACCAGAAATATCATAAAAAGCTTTTAAAATTAAAAATAAAATATAAAAATGGAAATAAATTAAAAACTAGCTAGAATGGGCACATCTACAAAGGAAAAGCTTTCATTAAAAGAAAATAATTATCAAAACCGGTTCAGTAGAAAGCTCAGGCTCAATAATTATAAAACTAGTTATAGTACGGACGCACCTCATTTGCCACGTTTGACGAGCAATTTCCAACTTGTTTGTTTATGGGGTTTTCTGAGCACTTCCATCGCCATTGCATGGTCCGACCACCAGAGGACGAAGTCTAGGCTTCAACCAATGGGAAATCGGCCTTGCTTTTTCCACCTTCGGCCATGATCTTCATTCACTTCATGTCTTCAGAACTATCCAGTCATTCTCCACTTATCCTGATCCCGGGGATGCGCGGGGCTGCCGACAGGAGCCTCGGTTCAAACAGTTTTCGAAGTCGAAGTCGAAGTCTCTTTTCTCTCACTCTCAGAGCTGCAGCCGATCTGGCTGCCGAAATGTGAATCGCATCTGCGGAGATCTAAATCCAAGCCTTTTTCAAGGCTGTTTGCGTTGGTGCCAAAAGCATTTTGATCCGCAGTTTGTGGTGAACACTAGGCAGACAGGGAAACTGCTGCGAAGAGAGTAAAAAACTATCCTAGACTTCTAAAAATTTCAATATGTGGCCCTTTATGGCCTTTTTTTTATGAGGTTCTCCTATCTCTAGGGCTTTTTCTGGGCCTGTTGGTACCCCCCGACGTCTGCTTTTCCCTCCTTCGACCACTTATGTCTGTCAACGAAGTGATGGTTTTCTAGAATTAAGAAAACCATTGCGCCGCTGTGGGTTATATTTAACCCCGGTGCTCTCAACTCGAGAATGCAGCGATGAAACTAGTTTTCGTCGTTTGCTCCACCCGAGTTTCCAAATTATTATATTTTTATCATGCTTTATTTAATCCTAACGTTATGTTTTTTGCACTTTCGATGGAGGTTTAACAGGGGCTACGGCCCACTGTAAGTACTCCGAAGCACCTGCGTTGACTTGACTCGAATTGGTATAGACGTCAAGTTATGTGAATATCGCTAGAGCCATTTTCGATATATGGCAACATTTTCAGTGCTGAGTGTGTTTTAATCTATCAAAAAGAATTTTCTCGAATTAGAAACCTAGCTAGATGTGTTTCTCGTGCTCGAATTAGTATAGAAAACAAGTTTAGTGTAAACTGCATGAGAATATTTCGATTTATAGCAAGCAGAAGTTTCAGCTAAGATCTTGTTTTACCCTGTAAAAACGAATTTTCTTGAATTCGGAACCTAGCTAGATATTTTTCTCCTGCTAGATTTACTATAGGAGGCAAGTCGCGTGAATATCTTACCAGTCGTTTACGATATCATTGATAATCGGGAAAATCGCTTGCTCGTTTAATGTATATGATAGAAAAAAATTTCCACCTTTTTTCCCATTTCTCACTTTCATGAATGATAAAAGAATGTTATAAAATTTGATCAAACTTAAATTCAATACTTGTGATTTATAGTAGTGCATAAAAAAATAATCAATTTTTATACAGGGGATTTGTATTTTTTTAAAGCAATAAGTGTTTAACATCATTATTAAACTAAATGAGCATTGTTCTTATTTATTGCCATCTTTTAACTTGTTTTGTTGTATTAAAATATTATTTTGATTATCCCGATTTAACGGCTAATCTCGATTTAACGAACAAAGTTGCTAGTCCCGAACGATTCGTTAAATCGGGGTTCGACTGTATTAGTAAAAATAATATAGTGCAATTGGAATGTAAATATATTAAATATTTGTTGAAATATGAAATTTCTTGTATTTAATTTTAGTGAGTTGGTGGCTATTGACAAGAAGTTGAACCTCATCAGTACTATACGCTCGAAAGTTAACAATGACGAGTCTTTATTGAAGAAACACCAGTGCCTTATAGTACCGGAAATTGCAGCGATAATTGCCCACCGAAAATTTCTGCTACCTACCGTCCCGTAAGTGTTTATATTTTATTAATTCAATTTTTTTTTTAATTGATAGATGATTTTTCATTTTTGTTTCTCTTTCAGAGAAGAAGCTAAATTGGATTATACCGAAAACGAAACAATACCGCCAGTTGAAAAGGAAGATCATAAATAAGGTGGTATTAACTGGCATTCATAAAAACATCATGAATGAGGTATTGGATTCTTTTGAATCCTATGTTAAAATACAGCAAGGCAGGTAAGTAAACCTATTCTTGTTAGAAATAATGTTGCAACAAACATGGCGTTATCCAAATGACATTTCTTTTAGTATTTTGATTTTTAGATGTAGGGGAAGGTGTTGTTCCTTTGACCACTTGGCAGTATTTTAATTTTCGTAGCTCAACTATTAAGGCTAAATTCAATTTCTTTGTTTTATTATAATCTGCATCATTTGGTTTATCATATGTAATTTTTTCAAGTTTTTAGATTTATTTTTATTATATTTAATTTCATTTTTAAAAAATAATAACATTGTGGTCAAAGGTAGAACAGTGCTTTATAGTACCGGAAATTGCAGCGATAATTGCCCACCGAAAATTTCTGCTACCTACCGTCCCGTAAATGTTTATATTTTATTAATACAATTTTTTTTTTAATCGACAGATGATTTTTCATTTTTGTTTCTCTTTCAGAGAAGAAGCTAAATTGGATTATACCGAAAAAACGAAACAATACCGCCAGTTGAAAAGGAAGATCATAAATAAAGTGGTATTAACTGGCATTCATAAAAACATCATGAATGAGGTATTGGATTCTTTTGAATCCTATGTTAAAATACAGCAAGGCAGGTAAGTAAACCTATTCTTGTTAGAAATAATGTTGCAACAAACATGGCGTGATCCAAATGACATTTCTTTTAGTATTTTGATTTTTAGATGTAGGGGAAGGTGTTGTTCCTTTGACCACTTGGCAGTATTTTAATTTTCGTAGCTCAACTATTAAGGCTAAATTCAATTTCTTTGTTTTATTATAATCTGCATCATTTGGTTTATCATATGTAATTTTTTCAAGTTTTTAGATTTATTTTTATTATATTTAATTTCATTTTTAAAAAATAATAGCATTGTGGTCAAAGGTACAACACATAGTTGTACCTTTGACCATGAGCTGTTGTACCTCTGACCAGCCAATTAGGCAACGCAACAATGAAGAAAAAAATTATTTTATTCAATATCATTGTTTCTTGCGTTTAGGCTGTTACTTTTGTTTGTTTTATCAGCTTCAAAAATTAGCTTTTAAAGAGTATCAGTCAGGATACGAGATTTCCCTTTGTGCCGACCCCTATTTGACATTTTCCTTGCTTGCACTTTTGGATGAGGTGTCACAGTTTCAGGTGTTATGATAAGTGGCGAGAAATTTAAACTGCTACATTGAGGAATGATATCGTCAGTTTGATCTGCGCTACCCGCTGATGGTTTATCAAAATCAGTTTCATTCAGCATCGGTCTGTCTGTTACAGTAGCTGCAAGAAATTCATCATCAGAGAAAACATTATCATTGAAAGGCACAATCCATGTAACCTTAAAACCTTTCATAATATTGTTTGGAACTATGACATTGGAAATGCCCGCAAGTTCAGCAATGTTGTACATTGAAACCTAGCTAGATGTGTTTCTCGTGCTCGAATTAGTATAGAAAACAAGTTTAGTGTAAACTGCATGAGAATATTTCGATTTATAGCAAGCAGAAGTTTCAGCTAAGATCTTGTTTTACCCTGTAAAAACGAATTTTCTTGAATTCGGAACCTAGCTAGATATTTTTCTCCTGCTAGATTTACTATAGGAGGCAAGTCGCGTGAATATCTTACCAGTCGTTTACGATATCATTGATAATCGGGAAAATTGCTTGCTCGTTTAATATATATGGTAGAAAAAAATTTCCACCTTTTTTCCCATTTCTCACTTTCATGAATGATAAAAGTATGTTATAAAATTTGATCAAACTTAAATTCAATACTTGTGATTTATAGTAGTGCATAAAAAAATAATCAATTTTTATACATGTGATTTGTACTTTTTTAAAGCAATAAGTGTTTAACATCATTATTAAACTAAATGAGCATTGTTCTTATTTATTGCCATCTTTTAACTTGTTTTGTTGTATTAAAATATTATTTTGATTATCCCGATTTAACGGCTAATCTCGATTTAACGAACAAAGTTGCTAGTCCCGAACGATTCGTTAAATCGGGGTTCGACTGTATTAGTAAAAATAATATAGTGCAATTGGAATGTAAATATATTAAATATTTGTTGAAATATGACATTTCTTGTATTTAATTTTAGTGAGTTGGTGGCTATTGACAAGAAGTTGAACCTCATCAGTACTATACGCTCGAAAGTTAACAATGACGAGTCTTTATTGAAGAAACACCAGTGCTTTATAGTACCGGAAATTGCAGCGATAATTGCCCACCGAAAATTTCTGCTACCTACCGTCCCGTAAGTGTTTATATTTTATTAATTCAATTTTTTTTTTAATTGATAGATGATTTTTCATTTTTGTTTCTCTTTCAGAGAAGAAGCTAAATTGGATTATACCGAAAAAACGAAACAATACCGCCAGTTGAAAAGGAAGATCATAAATAAAGTGGTATTAACTGGCATTCATAAAAACATCATGAATGAGGTATTGGATTCTTTTGAATCCTATGTTAAAATACAGCAAGGCAGGTAAGTAAACCTATTCTTGTTAGAAATAATGTTGCAACAAACATGGCGTGATCCAAATGACATTTCTTTTAGTATTTTGATTTTTAGATGTAGGGGAAGGTGTTGTTCCTTTGACCACTTGGCAGTATTTTAATTTTCGTAGCTCAACTATTAAGGCTAAATTCAATTTCTTTGTTTTATTATAATCTGCATCATTTGGTTTATCATATGTAATTTTTTCAAGTTTTTAGATTTATTTTTATTATATTTAATTTCATTTTTAAAAAATAATAACATTGTGGTCAAAGGTACAACACATAGTTGTACCTTTGACCATGAGCTGTTGTACCTCTGACCAGCCAATTAGGCAACGCAACAATGAAGAAAAAAATTATTTTATTCAATATCATTGTTTCTTGCGTTTAGGCTGTTACTTTTGTTTGTTTTATCAGCTTCAAAAATTAGCTTTTAAAGAGTATCAGTCAGGATACGAGATTTCCCTTTGTGCTGACCCCTATTTGACATTTTCCTTGCTTGCACTTTTGGATGAGGTGTCACAGTTTCAGGTGTTATGATAAGTGGCGAGAAATTTAAACTGCTACATTGAGGAATGATATCGTCAGTTTGATCTGCGCTACCCGCTGATGGTTTATCAAAATCAGTTTCATTCAGCATCGGTCTGTCTGTTACAGTAGCTGCAAGAAATTCATCATCAGAGAAAACATTATCATTGAAAGGCACAATCCTTGTAACCTTAAAACCTTTCATAATATTGTTTGGAACTACGACATTGGAAATGCCCGCAAGTTCAGCAATGTTGTAGATTGAAACAGGCTTTCTAACATTTCCTGGACAACCATCCAATTATTTACAGCTTGATTATAAAAGGCTTTCAAAGGACCATAAGCACCCTTACCAAGGAGTTACATTTTACTGATAGAGCGTGGATGAAACATTATTAGTCACACCACTAGCCTTGGCTAAAACAATTATTGGTATGGTAATATGATATCCATGTTTATCAAATAATAGCAATACTGGTCTTTCAGTACTAGGTCTAACATTTTTCAGAAAATGTTGAAATAACTGTTGGAATATGGTCTCATTTAACCAGCCTGACGAGTTTGGAGCCCCGATTAATCCAAGAGCCGTTCTATGAAGCATGAATGGTTTAAAGTTGACAGGGGGAAATCAAATAAAGGTGTAATGATGTTTCCGGATGCACTAACAGCAGTAATCATAGTGGTAGTTGTTCCCCTTTCGGCAGACGTTATCTCCCTAACTTATTTTTTTCCTTTGAGGGCTATGAGTTTAGGAAGTACATGAACTGTGCTTACCCCAGTATATATATATATATAATTTCTAAATTCGACATACCCAAAAACTCGCCAAAGCTATAAATATTATTCAAAAGAGTGGCTCAGTTGAGTTCACATATATTTCATTAAACAACATTTTTTATTAAATTTATAAAAAAAAATAATAATAAAATGTGTACTTGTAAGTGCTCGAGAAAATAATAGATTGTTTGTGGCTTATATTCATTCTGTAGGGCGTTTGATACTCTAACCTAGACAACACCAGGTTTGAAGGTCATTTCCTTCACATATTATTTTAATAGCTTTTCCCGTTTCGCCACCCCCCCCCCATTTTTTAAGGTATAGTTATGTTACTAAACTCTTATTTTAATTCTGTCTCAAATCATAAATTAAATTTATTTTCGTCACTCATTTCATTTCGAAATACATTCGTGCTGCGCGCTTTATTTCTCTAAAACAGTAATTGATTATGTAGGTCATGCTATTTTTTTTTTGTCTTGCATTGAAATATTTTACCCATTCCTTGTACGAAGTTATTTCGGTCGATAGGCCTTTATTTCTTTTTTTACTTTCTTCTATCTTTACAAGAAGAAAGTATTGGATTCATGAAAATTTTCGAATTCCGGTTTTTGACGGATTTGCACGTTTTAGGGGTCAGAGAACCCGATGTCTGTCTGTCTGTCTGTGTGTGACACAAATTTTGTGGGCGCTCTATCTCAAGAACTAATGCACGGAATTTAATAAAAATTCATATTCAGTTAGTCCCTGATACAAATTGATGCTGATTAGTTTTTGATGTAAATCGCTCAACAGGTGGCGCTGCTGTGCTGCCTTTTTTACGATTTCCGCAATGGCTCTATCTCAAGAACTAATGCACGGATTTTCATGAAACTTCAGATTCAGTTAGTCCTTGACATGAATAGACAATTTATAGATCTTGGTGCAAATCGCTCAACAGGTGGCGCTGCTATGCTGCCTTTTTTACGATTTCCGAAATGGCTCTATCTCAAGAACTAATGCACGGATTTTCATGAAACTTCAGAGTCAGTTAGTCCTTGATATGACTTTATGCTGATTACGTGTTGGTGTAAATCGCTCAACAGGTGGCGCTGCTATGCTGGATTTTTTACGATTTTCGCAATGGGTCTATCTCAAGAACTAATACACGGATTTTCATGAAACTTCAGATTCAGTTAGTCCTTGACATGAATAGACATTTTGTAGATTTTGGTGTAAATCGCTCAACAGGTGGCGCTGCTATTGGGCATTTTTTGCAATTTCCGCAATAGCTCTATCTCAAGAACTAATGCTTGGATTTTCAACAAACTTCAGATTCAGGTATACCATGATATGAATTAGTGCTGTTTATGTTTTGGTGCAAATCGCTCAACAGGTGGCGCTGCTATGCTGCATTTTTCAGAATTTCCGCCACAGCTGTATCTCAATAACTAATGCGTGAATTTTCATCAAACTTCAGATTCAGGTATACCTTGATATCAATTAGTGCTGTTTATGTTTTGGTGTAAATAGCTCAACAGGTGGCGCTGCTATACTACATTTTTCAGAATTTCCGCTATAGCTCTATACAAGAACTAATGCACGAATTTTCACCAAACTTCAAATTCAGATATATTGTGATATGAATTGGTACTATTTAAACGATTTAATTGACGTGATTTATATAGAAGAAAGTTTTGTGATGGCCACAACATATTAGTTTCTTTCTTTATTTATTGAGTGTGTTTCTAAAGCTGCACTTTTTTTCCATAATGTATTTTTCTTGTCATAAATTTTGCTTGCAATATCTTTTATTTCTTAATTTCCCGTGGCCTTCAGTCGACACTTCGGCGCCTATTAAATGGGTTGCCATCCCCCATTCAATTGCAGCTTTGTGTTTTTTTTTTTTTTTTTGGCACTTCATATTTTTGCTATTTATCCGTTGGCGTTAAAATTTTATATGTTGCTTTTCCCCCCTCCTCATTGGCAATGCATTAACGATTTTTGAACACGTGTCTCATTCAATGGCGGATATAAGGGGGGGGGGGGCGAGGGGGCGGTCGCCCCCCCCCCTTGGGCAAATAAAGGGTTTGCAAAACGGCATTATGCATCCTCATGGAAAATTATTTGGGACGAAGTTTGGGACGACGATTATTTGGGACGTCAATTCATACCCGGGTCGGGTCGCGCCATCTTAAAACCACAAGACTCGGCCTGGGTCCTGGGTAAGGTCTTCTAGGTCTTCTCTCTTTTAAAGCCGGGCCGTGCCCTGATTTTAAGTTTTTCTGCAAATTCGAGTCGGACCAGACTTATTTTTCTTCCTGGTCGAATGTGGCCTGGATCAGAGCTGCGGGAAAAATGGACGACTCCTACTCCGACTCCGGGAATTTTAACAGATCCGACTCCGACTCTTTCGCTCAAAAATGGGTTTGACTCCGACTCCGACAACGCAGCCCTGATTGTAAAATGGACGACTCCGACTCCGTGAATTTTAACAGAACCAACTCCGACTCCGCAGCCCTGGCCTGGACTTCATTCTTCCTAGAGGTCTGCACTGCAAAAATTTCCAGGTCGGGGCTCGGCCCGGAATCAAAGCTAAACGTTCGGTCCGTTTCAGTCCGTATGATAAGCCAGTATTTGTCCGACAGCAACCCGTGCACTTCTCTAAATTCTTCTCACCGAGACCAAGTTGGTCTGGCATTTTACTAATTTGTTATTTGTAAAAATTATATTTGTGTTGTACATTTGTTCAGTGAAATCTTTAAAAATTTAATTTGATTTGATAAGCTACAGAGATGCATTTTTAAAAATCTACTTCTTTTCTTTGTAGAGCTTTAAAATTGTGATTTTCTTTTATCATCCGTTTCTTTCATTCTAAACTAATTTTCTTACAGGATTTTCATTTGAATGTATTTGTCTAAGTAATGATTTTTATATAGTGTTTATGTACATAATTGCCTAAATAGTCATTATTATTAATGTTTTTCTGTATTCATGAATTTCGAACATAATCTAAAATAAAATATGAGCATAAGTAAATGTGCTTTATGAATAATTTTAATTGCAAAATGCAGGCTGGGCGGAGTCGATTTTTTAGTTTTTATACCGGGCCGGGCCAATAATTTTTTTATGTGAGTTGGAACTGGAAATTTCAGTCCGGGTAAATCTCTAACTGACATATCGAAGCCAGCACTAATTTTTTTTTTAAATGCTTTTTTCAGCCATCATCTCTTAGCTACTCAATAAATCGTGTGTCCTAAAATAGACTGACTGATTTTAAATACAATTCAACTTGCAAATGGTGACAGCTATTAAAAAAAATACTTGAAGGAGGGTTATGTAAGATGTCAGAAGCAGGGGTGATTCTGTTCCGAATTTTCCGAAAATTTAACCCTCTCGCTGCGCATCCCGCGATTTCCATGGCCAACGTAAAAGCGTCAAAATTTGCACAACCCGCAATTTCCGCAGCTTTTCTTTGCTTTTAATGATCTAATTCTATTTAAAAGAGAAACTCTTTCACAAAGATTTTGGACATATTTGAACTCTAAAATATATGCAGATTTGAAATATGTAATAAACTAAATGCGCAATTTTAATATATATATATATATACATATTATATATATAACCATTAATTAAACATTACCGACAATCATCAAACACCGCAATATTGTGAATGAAATGACAATAAAAATGGATACCACAAACCTATAATATACAACTGCATGTATAAAACAAAGCGCCTTATACTTAATCACAAGAACCAACATGGAAGAAAAAAAGAAGAACACGGGCACAGAAAAAAATAATTGAAAAACTTATATATTGAATTACGTTTTCAAGAGTACAGAATTCAATGATATATATATATATATATATATATTACGCCGCGAGATGGTTAAGGCATTCGATTCCAAAAATTAAAAAAATTCACCAATCCGAAAATTCGGATATAAAAATAATCGCGAATTTTGACAAATAGTCGCCATAAAAAATCTATTTCGTCAATCATTCGCAGAAAATAACTTCAATTTCGTCAAAGAATCGCAGGATAAACGTAAATTTGGTCAAAGGGCCACGGAAAAAACGCGAAACTCTTCAAATGATCACGGAAACCGCTAATTTCTTCAAAGGATCGCGGAAAAAACGTGAATTTTGTAAAAAAAAAAAAAAACGCGAATTTCATCAAAGGATCGCGAAAAAAATTCAAGTTTTATCAAAGAAATGCGAATTACATCAAACGGTTGCAAAAGAAACGCGAATTTCGTCAAAGGGTCGCGAAAACACTCACATTTCGTCAAAAAATCGCGGAGAAAACGCGAATTTCTTCAAAGGATTGCGGAAAAAGCTAATTTCGTAAAAGAATCTCTTAAAAAACGCGATTTCCGTCAAACGATCGCTGAAAAAAATGCGATTTCCGTCAAAGGATCGCGAAAAAAACGAGAATTTTGTCAAAGTGTCGCGGGGGGAAAAAAAACGCGCGAATTTTATCAAAGGGCTACAAAATTACCCTTAATTTCGTCAAAGGGTTGCAGAAAAAATGTAAATTTAGTCAAAGGGCAGTGGAAGAAATGAGAATTTCATCAAACGGCTACGGAAAAACGCGAATTTTATCAAAGGGCTGCAAAAACATGCAAATTTCATCAAAGCGTCGTGGAAGAAATGCGAATTTTATCAAAGAGTCGTGGAAAAATACAGTGGTCGCTTTAGAAAACAGCACACATACCTATGTTTATTATTATAGGTATAGTTTTTAATCTGAAATAATATACCGAACTAACTTTGAAGAAAACGGTTTAACTCAAACCCAACTTTCAGGAATCTACACACAGCCTGAAATCGACCCGACTCGAAAACAGCTAATCCGACCTGCAACAAAAAGAATTAGTGCCAGGATGGAATTCCCCCCGCCCCCTCTCTGCTGTAACATGTCAATTTTTTTTTTTTTTTTTTTTACTGAGAATCACCCCTGATCCAGAGTTTTTTTACTGCGATTCTTAATTTGAGTTTAAAATAGCAACGACAGACGGCGCTGCAAGTAATAGGCGCTAAACAGGTGCCAAATTTAACGACTAATGTTTGCAGCGCCATATATCTCTGCTATAGTAAAGTAAAATCAAGAATCGCAATGAAAAATCTCCTGGCATCTTACATAATTCTCCTGCAAGATTTTTTTTTTAATTGCTGTCACCATTTGCAAGTTACTGAATTTTAAAATCAGTCAGCCCAATTTAAGACACCGATATGTTTTTTTAATAAGTTTCAAAGCATTCTTTAGTGAATTACAACTGATCTTAGATATAGAGAGACAAGCAGTCTTATACAAATTAGTATTTTTTACATAATCCTGAAGATTAAAAAGTATTATTAAATAATTGTTTGGGTGTGCCCGTTATGGAGCTTTTACTGTATGTAGTTTTTATCTTAAAAAATATTTACACTTTCTTTTCAAAATTCGGGTTGGCCCGAATCCTTCTCGCAAGAGTGAAAACCCAATCCGAAACTGATCCAAACCCGAAATAATGTATGTCATTCTGCCCCAAACCCAACGCGCTAGGCGCAGCTAAAAAGTAGAACTCAACCCGACCCGCAGCAGAAAAGTAGAAAGCAACCGGACCTAAACCCGACCCACAGCAAAAAGTAGAAGTCAACCGGACTCAAACGCGACCCACAGCAAAAAAGTAGAAGTTAACCCGACCAGCAGCAAAAAACAGAAGTCGACCGGGCCCAAACCCGACCCGCAGCAAAAGGTAGAAGTAACACGATCTGCAGTGAAAAAAATTAGCCTCGACCCGCTCATCAGATTGGAGTCTCCAAATTTCCAAAATCGCCCCCACCCCCCTTGAGGACTCTCCAGATCCGCCCTTGGTCTCATTTCAATTTAATACTCGCCAGATTGCTACTGAGTATGTTACTGATCGTAATTAAAATCTCCCGTACGAGGGCGCTGTGTCAGAGCCGTAATTTTATTTATTATTCCAATCGTCTGCGTGTTGACGATAGATTGTAATTTATTTACTAGTGAGTGGAAACACTGATTTTTTGTTGTTATTGAAATGATGGAATGTTGGGACTTGGAAACGGCCAGAGAGACTGTTTCTCTCTTAACAATTATTGTTTTAAAATAAAGAAATATACAGTTCACTGCGAAGAGTTCCTTAAAAATGGTGTCATTGAGTAACTTATTGTTTTATTCTTAACAGAATCGCTTAAAAAGCGTAAATTTCGTCAAAGGATCGCTGAAAAAATGCAATATTTGTCAAAGGGTCGAGGGAAAAAAACGCGAATTTTATCAAAAGGTTGCAAAATTACACTAATTTCCTCAAAGTGTTGCGGAAGAAATGTAAATTTTATCAAAGAATAATGGAAGAAATGTGAATTTTATCAAACGGCTACGGAAAAAAGCGAATTTTATTAAAGGGCTGGGAAAACATGCGAATTTCGTCAAAAAAATACGGAAAAAACGCGAAATTCGTCAAAGAGTCGTGGAAGAAATGCGAATTTTATCAAAGAGTCGTGGAAAAAATACAGTGGTCTCTTTAGGAAACAGCATACATACATACACCAATGTTTATTATTATAGGTATAATTTTGAATCTGAAATAATATACTGAACTAATTGTTGAACAAAACGGGTTAACCCAAACCGAGTTTGCATGCATCTACATTCAGCCTGAAATCGGCCCGTATCGGAAACAGCTATCTCGACTTGCAACAAGAATAATTAGTGCCAGAAGGGAATCCTCCCCCTCTGCTGAAACATTTCAGATTTTTTTTTCTCCCTTGATCAGGAGATTTTTTGCTGCTTTTTAAAATTTTAGTTTAAAATAGAAAGCAGATGCCGCTGCAAGCAATAGGCGCTAAATAAGTGCCCGATTTAACGACTATTGTTTGCAGCGCCATCTATCGCTGCTATTGTAAAGTAAAAACAAGAATCGCAGTAAAAAAAATCTCATGCCATCTTACATAACCCTCCTGAAAGATTTTTTTAAATTGCTGTCACCATCTGCAAGTTACTGATTTTTAAAATCAGTCAGTCCCTTTTAGGACACCCGGTATGTTTTTTAAGTTTCAAAGTATTCTTTATTGAATTACAACTTATCTTAGATTTAGGTATAAAGAGACAAGCAGTCTTATAACAAATTAGTATTTTTTACATAATCCTGAAGATTAAAAAGTATTTTATAATTGTTGGGGGTGTCAGTTATGGATCTTTTACGTTAGCTTTTATCTTCAAAAATATTTAGACTTTCTTTTCAAAATTCGGGTCGGCCCGAACCCTTCTCGCAAGAGTGAAAACGCAATCCAAAACTGACCCAAACCCGAAATAATGTATGCCAGTCTGCCCCAAACCCAATGCGCTAGAGCGCAGCTAAAAATTAGAAGTCAACCCGACCCGCAACAGAAAAGTAGAAGTCAACCGGAACCAAACCCGGCCCGCAGCAAAAAGTAGAAGCCAACGGGACCCAAACGCGACCCACGGCAAAAAAGTATAGTCAACCGGATCCAAACCCGACCCGCAGCAAAAAGCAGAAGTAACACGACCCGCAGTGAAAAAAATTAGCCCCGACCCGCGCATCAGATTGGAGTCTCCAAATTTCTAAAATCGCCCCCCCCCCCTTGAGGACTCTCCAGATCCGCCCTTGTCTTAACCATATTTACAAAAATTAGTTTATCGATTGGCAGCAAGATGAAAGAATATCACTTTTCAACTACTTTGTGACGAGCTATAAACTTATACTGAATCTGAATACGTAATATATATTTTTAAAGGATCGTAAAAGTCTAAAAAAAAATGAAGAAGTAATTTTGCCCCTCTTGGAAAAACATTTGCCCGACCTGGAAGCATCGTCTAGCTACGGGCCTGTTCCCCCTTAATAAATGTGTATCAGTATGAAAAAGAAGGAATAATTATCAAATGAATTATTAAAGGGAAATATCAAAAAAGCTCGCCCAATTTAGGGACAATCTATATGTACTACTAAAAAAAAGTTTCGCTTTGTGTGTGTGTGTCTGTCTGTGCGTATGCGATGGCTAGCAAAATCTAGCGCAAGTACGAAGCTGAAAATTTTTGTGAAAGTAGCTCGAGTCTCTTCTGATGCATCTCAGATTCAGAATTTTAAAATTCTAATAATTAGTTGAGTTATTAATTAAAATTCGCATATCACTCTTATTAATAACTCATCTTGGCCCTTGTGAGAGGAAAAAAGTGACGGCGCACGCGCAGAAGCCTTATTTATGCATCCGGAGAAAATGAAGTTTGAAAAGAAGGAATTTCGGGAGTATTTTGACATTATTTATTAACTTACATCAGTCAAACTGCTTAGTAAAGTTAAAAACGGAAGACATATTCTCAGTGGTGGAAAATTGGCGCAGAGGAGGAGCCTATTGACATCACTAAATTTTAGTAGTATTTTTCGGCTTATCTAATGACAGAATTTCTGAGTTTTTATTAAAGGGAATAATACTATAAAATATTAGTGGTGTCAATAAGCTCCTCCTCTGCGCCAATTTTCCACCACTGTATTCTATAAGATCGTACTCTTATGTCTCAAATGCCGCAATAAATTGAAAAAAATATCGCAGTTAACCCCTTTTTTTTTCAAAAAGGCTCGTATTTTCCGTAAAGCGTTTTTCTGTCCTGTTGCAATGCCCCTCGAGGGCTCAAGGGCGCAATTTTAGAGGTACCGACAAACTAAAAATGCGCTCTCAAAGCTAAATCCTTCTAATCGATAGTTTTAATAAATATGAATTTTAACTTTTTCAAATACACTGGCGAACTCAGGTCACTTCGCGTTTTATGGAGACGATATATATATTTTTTTACCCTAAAAGTAACAAAACGTCCATACTTTAACGCAATCTTTTTAGAGCATCTCTATAGACCAGATTTACATAGCCTACAAAATTTTTGAAACGTTCGGGCGGGTATAAAATATTTTTTACAAGATAAAATGTGCGAAAATTTCGATGAAAATAAAAAATCTAAATGTTTCGTCGCTGTTTCGCCCATTCAGGGCACAATTTTAGAGGTACCGATAAACCAAAAATATGTTCTTAAAGGTGAAACATTCTTCTAATCGATGTTATAATCGGCTTTTAAAAATGAGAATTTTAATCCTTTCAAATATACCGGCACAGAGATCACTTCGCGCCTCACGTTGACGATATTTTTTCTATGCTAAAAGTAACTAAACGAGCGTATTTTAACAGAAACTTTTTAGAGCATTTGGATAGATCAGATTTACGCCATCTGCAAAAATTTCGAAACGTTCGGACGGGTATAAATATTTTTATAAAATAAAATATATGAAAATTTCGACGAAATCAGTAAAAATCGTGTTTCGCGCGGTAAAAAAAAAAAAAAAAAAAAAAAAAAAAAAACTTCTTAATTTAAGTGTATGTGTGTGGTGATAGGGAGGGAGGGTATAAACTAAAAAAAAATGGCCTCAAGATTTTTGCCCCCCCAGTCTTAGAGCTCAAGTTACGCCTATGTGTGTGGGGTCTCTGTCGTCCGACCAGACACCAACGCTTGGGCGCAGGGTGCATGACGTGCGCTTGGCAGTTTGCATCATTGGGCTATTGCGGGCAGGCGGCGGTTTCACATGAGTAAACGCATCCCGTGCCAGCTCCGCTCATTTCTGGGCCAAGAGGCCTCTATCGCCGAACGAAGGCTCGCAGCTTCGCTGCGAGAGCTAGTTTTACCATTACGTTCTCATCGGTCTCCTTTCAAAAATGCCTTTACTCGTGATAGCAGTTGATCTTGGAAGGATTACATAAAGCAAGTCCTCCTTGGGAAACGTTGGAAACGGCGTGCGGACCCGACTCCTTTATAGGTTTCGAATACTGTGCGTCCCTGGGGTCGACTGGGGAGGAAATCAGGCCCGGACTGGGGCCTTTGGGGGTCCTCGGCTAGAGATTGAAAAGGGGCCCCTTACCGGGAAATTTAGAGAGAATACAATATTAGGATATTTATTTTTGAAAATTAGGCTTAGCTGCCTAAAAACCACATTTAGCTATTTTGTTGCTCGGAAAACATTAGGTTGTATCAAATGTAATCTTGTTTTCACAATGAAATCTTTGTTACAATATTTCAACGTAAAATTAACGTATCATAAATCAATATATAAATCATGAAATTCTATGGTTTCTTTCCCTCTTCCTGAAAGTTGAACAATACCATTTTAATACCAATCTTTGGTTTGGAAGCAAAAGAGCGTAGAAAACCCCGTACCAGATCGTCAACATTACACAAGCACCTTGGCCCCAAAAAATGATGCCATAGAATGAAACATGTGACAGACCGAAGGAGCAAGCAGTGGCGTAGCCAGGATTTCGTTTCGGTGGGGGGGGGGGGGGGATCCAGAATTTTTCCTTCAGGTCATGTATATAGTAAAACCTGTCAAGATGAAATCGTAAATATTGCTGAAAATTTACCGTTTTACACAGGTTTTGTGTTATCAGGTGTATTTGTATAGTATTCTTTTCCGTAGCACTATGGAACATTTCTGTTTAAGACAGAATTCCGTTTTAGGTAGGTTCCATTTCTACAAGTTTTGTGTATTTATATAAATATACTTATTTATGTCATATGGATAGAATAAAACTTGTCAAAATAGTAATTGTCTATAACAGAATCCTGTCTTTGTGGAAGCGTTACATGGTCTTAATATGAATTGCGATACAATTAAATTTGCTGAAAACCTGTCTGAAAGGGGATTTTCATCGTTGTTTAGTGAAACATAGTGAAACCTGTCAAAGCGGAATCTTTTTATAACGAAATCCTGTCTCAAACATAAGAGTTTCAGAAACTCTGCGAAACGAACAATTGATCTTATTGAGGTAGTGTATCTTAGAAGCATAATTAATTATACTTCTTTCTATGGAAGCCTGACTAAAATGGAGCTTTTTACCAGTCCCTTGCAATCTTGTCTTGACTGTGTATGTATAATAGAAGTATTTCGAGTAACTTTAAGAATTTAGGTATATCCTTATTTAATTTCTTAATTTTAAAAAAAGCATGGATAAAAAATGTAAGGCCAATCTCTATAACCGCAACTAATAATACATTGAAGTTACATTAATATTTACCAATGAAAAAGATTCACTATGATGTAAATAGCTGAGCGTATACTGAAGAGTTAAATTTAATTAACCCATTCGCTGTCATCCACGAGTAAAATCGTGGCTTTAATTTATTAATTACTTTGTCACCACTATTTTAGAATTAAAAAAATTGCCTCACTTATTGGCAGAAATGTCGCTGCATTAGTAAAGCGAAATTTACCTTTCTGAATTTGTGGTAGCAAACGACTTTTAACAAAAAATTTTAAAATTCTTACTTAATAGTTTTGGCAGCGAATGGGTTAAATCAAGTTTCATATTACACATTTGCCTACAATAAAGTTAGGCTCAAGTGGTTAAGTTTAAAACAGCAATTTCCATGTTTAATTTCTTGCCATTGAATTAAGAATTTGTGCTGTAATAGATATTGGATAATGATGTCACATAAGTGTCAATCGCATGAGCCGTTCATGCGATCCACCGCGCTCCCCATGGGAATTTTTGAGATAACCCAGATAGGCATGAACATTAGCAACAAGTTTGATTTTTTTCTGATATTATCTTGTCATGACAAATTTGAATTGAGAAATTCGCAGTAAATCTCCCGCAAGGTATACCATCACCCACTTGCATGAGTAGTTTGTTGTGAAACTGATGCAAGACTCTCTTTAATTCACGAAAGTGACGAAAGCAAAAAATCCCTCTGTTGAGAGAATAGATAATCAGCACATACGCAGAAATTTTATTCGGTAGGCACCGCTTTTCCTAAACGCTATACATATTAAATACCAAAAGAGCTCGAAAGTACAAGTATTACCTAAACTTGTTTATGGTGATAAAACCGATGCATTCACCTTCTGACGGCGCTTTCGCATCATTAGACTTCATTAGGTCTATGGTCCCCTTCGAAGGTGTTAAACTTATAGTGTGACATGAAAATATTACTACTTTGCAGTAAGTTTGCAATATTTTTGATTACTTGTTTGCCGTTAGTTTGCAATAAGTTTGATATTGTATGAATGTAACTTGCACGACAAGTTAGCTGCAAGTTCAAAGTGTGGTGACTTCGGCGTTTGCGTTATCTTGCTGCAGTCTTATTATGAACTTTCAGTCTTGTCATGCTGAGCTTACTGCAACTTTGCAGGTTTTCAGAGCAAGACTGTTGCAAATTTTCTGCAAACTAAAAATGTTATGTGGGAAGGTTTTAACTTTAAGAAAAAGATCTTGCATTTTCAGTTACAGAAACTAGTAATGTAAGAAGTACACATATTAAATATAGTTCATGCTGTAAAAAAGCAGTTTTGTTACAATTGTCTTGTTGGAATTTATGCAGCTCATCTCTGTATATTTCAGCATTCACAGTTGCACTGGTAAAAATGTGTCGGTCACTGCGGCCATTCAAAATGATGTCCGTCCATACCATGATTCCACGACCTTTGTATCGATGCCTTTAGCGGATGTTTGCAGCTATATTGCGTGTGATTTTCTCCCTCCATATATAACACGTCTGTAGTAACTCTCTCAACAAAATCGGGATTCATAAGTAAAGAGAACTCGGCTCCAGTCCGTGGTACTCCAATGACGATGATCTCTGCACCACTTTAACGGGGCGCATTTCGCTACGGGAGTTAGTGGAACACAAATCATGGGTTTCCTTGCATGCAGGCTGTCACTCACAGTAAACGAGGATAGTCGAGTTCTTGTTGCTGCAGCAAACTCCCTGCAATCTGAACTGACGTCAATTGCCTATTTCTTTTAGCAATCGTTGGCAAATTACAGTCCTGAGAGTCTATTGTGGTGCGTTTTCTACCTTGACCTGGTTGTCTGTGGACATTATACCAGAGTCTTTAAACGGTTTCCAGATTCTTGACATGACGCTTTTGGCTATTTTTAAGTCTTTACAGACCCCTAAGATTGTCTGTCCTGCTTCCATTCTCCCTATCGCACGCAATTTCTCAAAATTGGTCAAATGTCTTCTGGACGACATAGCCCACCTATTAGAAGCAAACGTTTTACCTAATTACACGTACAATCCTTAAAATTAGACTTTAGATTACCCACGTACGCTCCTTTTCACACGTGAACCGAAAGAACGGGCTGAGGCTGAAATTTTTGCATATATTTCCGTAGCGAATGTTAATCCCATTGGACTACGTGATAACGTTGACATTGAGGTACCTTTCTGGAAGTTCCCTTAATAGAATTAACATAAAGCACCTTTTTATGGTTGTTCCTTTAATTTTTCTCGCCAGTGTCTTTTGAAAGTGGTAACAAATAACCAGTTCAAAAATAAAGCTACTTTTACTTATTGCAGGCAGCAGATTTAAAGTAATTGTTAATATTGTCCGTTATAAAGTGAACAAAGATAAGGGTCACGAAACTCAACCAATGTACCGTTATTGCGTTCGTATAAACTCGTTCTTTCCCATAAGTGTCGACAACAGAACCCCATCGAAGTCCAAGATAAAGCGGTTTTACGTTTAATCTAGTTACAGTAAATTTGTGTAAACGGAATAGCAGGTATACTTGCATAGTTATCCTTCCGTCTCGGGACATTAAAATGTTTTTGTTTATGAGAGGATTCCGTGTTTTCAGAAAATCTGCCAAGAAGGATTCACAATTGGAACAAGTTTCATTTCAGATAGGTTTCAAACGTTAGCAAGCACAAATATATAGTGTTGTTTTCTTCGATCCTTGAATTTTTTTTCCTTTGAGATAGGTCATCTTCACGGATTTTCCTGTAATAGATTTATGTTCTTCAGAGGTGGTGTTATAGCAGCGGTTTCCAACCTGGGGTAGCGTACCCCTAAAGGTACGTGGAGGGTCTGCTGGGGGTATGTGAAAATAATATCGGTAATGGCGGAAGTCACAAAAATGTTAGGAATATCAATGTAATTTGCATCGATTTATTATATGGTTGTGATAAGACGATTACTAATGAAAAAAGCATGTTTACGTTATCTCCTTGAGTGGAGGGGGCGAAGGGGGGCGTGTTTATGAGAAATGGGGGTACTCCTAAATGAAAAACCTAAGAAAGGGGTACGTGAAAGAAAAAAGTTTGGGAAGTGAGTACGTTTTAGCAGTTTTAAGGGATCCTGTGAAAACGGAAAGTGTTTATAACGGAAACCTGCCTAAAACGGAAAAGTTCATAGTCCCGAAGAAAGACATACCTTTGAATTACATTTGATTTACCTTTGAACATCATTTTTGGAGACCTCTCCGGGGCCCCCTTACTTAGGCTGCTATAAACAAAAACCAACTGGCAACTGCTTAAAATTGATTGTAAATGCCTAAGATTACAAGGAAACAGTCAAATTATTCTGATGTAACTAATTATGAAGTAGTATATCCCTATGATATGACAAGTATATTCCTATGAAGTAGTATGGCCCCTTTATATAGGCTATCATACACAAAAACCAACTGGCAACTGCTTAAAATTTATTGTAAATGCGTAAGATTACTGAAAACAGTCAAATTATTTGGATGTAACTTGTTATGAACTAGTATATCCATTTTTGGAGGCCCCTCCGGGGCCCCCTTGTGCCGGGGCCCTCGGCAATCGCCGTCTAGCCGACCTGGCCAGTCCGGGCCAGGAGGAAACCAAGCGAAAGGACCACCCGGCTCTTCTGACTAAGTGGGGTTTTCTGTCGTTTCGACCGGACACCAGACGCTTGGTCTGAGGTAGTGTGACGCGCGTTGGGCTGTGCACCTCCTTGGACGATTGTAGGCTGGCGGCTGCAGCATGCGTGCCAGCTCCGCGCATTTATGGTCTCATCAGAAGCTTCTGTTGTAGGACGAAGGCTCGCCGCTACGCATCGAAAGCTAGTTTTTACCATTACGCTCTATGGAAGTGTCTCATCTTGTATGTTAATTTATGCTCCTATCTTTCCTCTGAGAGTGGACAAGATCAAGTCAGATCAAGGTCTGGTTTGACTACACTGTTAAAAATCTGCAGCTGTAGCTGCATCGTCACTCCACCGCTTTTATATAAAACGATTACTTTACTATATATGGAGCATTTTCATTGGACAAAGTAGAGATATCCTGTACAAGCGATGGAGTGTTTATGCAGCTACAGCTGCAGATTTCTAACAATGTACTAACAGTAATGGACCTTATGTAGGTGACGTCAGACGCCATAGCTCACATCACGTGACTTTTACCGGAGAACAATGAAAGTAGCTGTAGGACACACAAACAGAAAAAGCATTGATAAAGGTAGCGATATCTGTCCTACAGCAGCAGCAAAAACCTGTTCGTGACGTCACCTTGCACAGTTCTATGTTGATCTGTTATTCTAGCCACCAAACACCCCTAGAAGACGACTTTAGCCTTGACCCAGGTTGAGTGCATACATTTTAACTGAAAATTTGCAAACAGGGATTTTTCTCGCATACAGAACAACACTTTAAATTTATATTATAATGCATTAAGCCTATGCTGCAACAAAAAAGAATTTTTTTGCGGTATTTTTAACAAACAAGCATTAATAACTCACACTCTATAGACTGCTATGCTAAATACCGACGGTTATCTATGGTAAATACTAGGCATGTAAATACCGCCAGCAGACGAATTTTAGCCGCCACCTCAGGTCGCGTGCATAAGGTCCATCTACGATCTGATTGGCCTAAGATTGATATGTCTGCCATACGATTGGCCTACGCTATAGCGCCTAGAATATATAGTGTGGAAATCGGCTATCCCTGTAATAAGAAAGCGCTAAAATATTGTATCCCTTAAATGTGCAATGATACTGCTGCAATATGCAGATCGCAGCGACATCTGCAGGATATTTTCTACAACTGCAAGAAATTGCTAGTCTATACAATATAATACTAGTAATACGACAATCCCGCAGATGTCGCTGCGATCGAGACTTGAAATTTTACCAGTATCGTCGCACATTTAAGGGATACAGATTTTTAGCAGTGTTTGGATATCATCGTATTTCCACACTAGGCGCTGTACCTACGCTTTCAATATCTTTATAAACGGGTTGCACATGACGTCACATGTCTGAAATCGCTTTATATGGCGCCCAAATATAAGGTGAATATGGTGCTCTCCATTTGATTTTTTAGACTTATTTGTACTATAATAATAAAAAATAAGGAAGCTCTAAATTAAAGAGGAAGATAACACGTGCTTTTAACGGCAAACGGGGAGTTCTGTGCTCCAGAAGCTATAGTATCAGAGCCTTAGTATCAGTCGTTGCTAATAGCAATGTGACGTCAATGCAAGGGGTCTTTATCTGTAGCTAAATGCGACTAACTCATTGGTTTTTGTTTCCGTTGATTAAAATCATTGCATAAATAAAAGATTATATTTTCTGTTTTATTTGTAGTTTTGTTTGAAATCCCTGGGACCGGGAAATATGTTTGTTTTCTTTCGAGTGATGAAGTTTTTTGTTTGAAAATAGCTTAATTTTATGTATATATAGAATGGAGTATGATCTAATAGAAGAATGTGATGTTTTTCAGGAAGAACTGGTAGTCATTAATTTTTTTTCTGTCTTTCTTTTCTTCTTCTTTTCTTTATCAATATTTAAAAAAATGTTTCAGTATTCGTAGTACAATTTAGGGGATATAGAATTCCCTTTGTAGAGACAAAGAACTTTAATCGAGTGTTACGTTCTTCTTGGCAGAGATATGCAGCAGTATTTTAATGATTTAACAATATGTATTATTGCATTTGTATCTAATTACTCGAAACCTATTCATTAATGTGTCAGTATATAAAATACAGTATATAATTTTATCATGTTATTGAATTATATAAGAAAAAATCACTTTTCATCATTAAAATAAAATACTTATGTTAAAAGTAATTGCAGTAAACATAAAGCCTTAAAAATCTTTTAATAAACAAACCGACCTAGATTAATTTTAACACAGTTATTCCAATTGGTAAATTATTCGGATGAATTATAATTACAACTCAAACTAACCTAGTTTCTTACACACATACACCAAAAAAAAAAAAAAAAAAAAGACATTATTAAGGTCTGTAGGGGAAGACGGGGTACAATGAAACATTATTTGTAAAATCAATCAAACTTTTCATAGAGAGTTGCAGTTTATATATATGTTATACAACTATATGTTCTAATTACTGATGTGATTTGGATACATTCACACTTCTACAACAGTAGCAATCAGGGTTCGTTGATATACATCAATGGATATATATCATGATATATATCTTAATATATATCCGATATTTATTTTTAAAATATCAAGATTTTTGATATTTTCGATATTTTCAAATTCTTGATATTTATTTTCAAAATATCAAGATGTTTGATATTTTGTATATTTGATATTTATTTTCAAAATATCACCATTGTAGGTAATTTTGATATTTTCTACAGTCAAAGCAAGTGTAAATGAAATTTCCACCTGTTATTGACTGTGTCATTCTGTAGATAATGAACTTTTGCCTCTGGCAGTGACTTTTTTAGGAAAAGAAGAAAACAAATCTTTTCCAAGCTTTATGTTTGAAACTCTTATTTTTAAATGTAGAACTAATAATTATGTGAGACAGTTAATTCAGAATAGCCATTGAAAGATAAAATGTAATTTAGATAATCATTTATATACAACCTGGGTTCGGTGATATGTATCAATGGATATCTATCCAGTATTTATTTTCAAATTATCAAGATTTTTGATGTTTTCATATAGTTGATATTTATTTTCAATATATCAATATGTTTCGTATTTTCTGTGCAAGATATTTTTGATATTTTCAGCCGTACTTCGTAATATTTCAGTGTAAATGAAATAAATTTTCAACTGTTTTTGAGTGTATGAATCTGTAGATAAAGGACTTTTGTCTCTTCTAGATGCGACTTATTTAGTCAAAAAAGAAAACAAGTATATTTTTCAAGCTTTATATTTGAAACTTTTATTTTAAATGTTAAACTAATAATTATGTGGGACATAATTCAGACCAACTATTGAAAGATAAACTGACAAATTTAAATAACCAATTAGGGTGAACTTCCAGTAATTGACCACATGCCAGTAATTGACCAAAAACACATTTATGTGTTAAAAACAAGAATCAATGTGTTGATAAAGTATTTTTGAATGCTGAATAAAAATATCTAACATCCAATGAATTGCATAGGAAAAAATTACTTTTGCTATCTATATTCTGATTGAATGTAAAAAATTAAAGAAAATGCACCTTCTAACAATATCAAAAATGAATACATTCTGTAATAGTACTGTTGTTTTGTGAGTTGTTTTATTAATCTTGCAGCATCAAGTTTAATTTAGTTCCATTGGTTCATCAAATGAGGTGTGTAGTTCATTTTTGTTTGTTTTAAGTTAATCATTATGCATTTAATATTAAATTCATAAATTAAATGACGTTAAGGGGGGTGGTCAACTACTGGATGTGTGAATGTGGAAAGCATTCAGTAATTGACCAAAGTGGTCAACTACTGACTTTTTGCTTGTTTGCATCCATTCCTTTTGATACTTAAAAAAATACATAGATTTCTATTATGAAAGCAATATTCACCAATTTTTTAGTTAAAAAATGAGTTCTTTCAGTAGTTGACCAGGGTGGTTAATAACTAAATATGCTTGGTCAATTACTGATCAAACAAGCACACATTTGTTATGTTAAGAGGGTCATAACACATTTATATAATAATAATGTAAGAAAAGTGTAATTAAAATGTAAAGATAACAAAATTAGTATAGTGAGGCTCTAAATATCGTTAGGGTTTGTCACACAAATCTTATAAAAAAAGTTTTACCACCATCAGCTCCAAACATAGTTTGTGATAGATTTCTATTACAATTGTTGTGAAAGTATGCTGTTAAAATTGCTATATAAAATGTTCTTTATGCTAATTTTATCCATGACAAAGTTCAACCCTAATTAACTGCAGTTGTATAATAATAAAACATAATAACAATACAGAATTTACATTAATATTACAGTAAGTTTTGAGGGACAAAAGTAGAGTGTTGATTGCCAAGTGCTTCAGAAATGTATGCATAACTGTAGCACAAATAGGACTACAACTAAAAAAAAAAAAAACTTTTCACTAAACGAAAAGGGCATTTAGAATATTTAAACATAATTTAAAATTAATTATAAATAAAATGACAGATTTTGTCATCCCACAAAAATATAAAGCAATAGGGAAAATCTTAAATATATTTTATGCATATATCAATTTTATAAATAGAGATTAATGATTATGTATCTCGGGCCACAAGTAATAAGATTACTGGGCCATATGTGGCCTGCAGGTTGAGCATGGCTGCTTTAAAGCATGACTAAATTATTGGGAAAATAAAGAAGAGAAACAGAAGAAAGAAGACAGGAAGTAAGGCAAGTTAAAAAATTAAAGAAAACAAAACAACAAAAAAGAAAAGGTGAAAAAACAGCAATAAAGACTTCAACATATAAGCAAAGTCTGATAAATGATTGGGTGTGAAAGGCATGTGAAGAAATCTAGATGGAAGAAGATATGATAGGAATAAAAGAAATCTGGTATGAGCCCTATCATACTAAAATGTGCGTCTACGAGACACAGGCAACAATTTGCATTGGATGACAGAGTGACAAAGAAGTTGACTTCATGTGTGTCAGTTGTTTTGGTGAAACAGATGAGGATTAAGTTTCATTTTTGTGTTAACTTTAATAATTAATGGATTTCTTTTATAAATAAATTTCAAAGTAGTAACTATTCTTTTCTTGTCTATATTTACATATAAATATCACGTTTTACCACTAATTTCAATCTTACAAAACATTGTGGAAATTCACTAATATGTGTTCTGTTCAGAAACAGTTTTAATTTTTTTACAAAAAGTCTCTTGACTAGTTTTTTAAAATCAGATCATAATGTGCTCTATAGAATGTACATCTATGTTTTCCATACAGAGTGACTGACTAGCCAAGTTCAGTGATGAATTTCCTTTACTTTTCTAGGTTTTCCATGCCAATAAAAACAATTGGTACTTTTCGATTAGCCAGGTGGCAACAATTTTTCAGGTGTCGAGATTGTGTGATGTTACATACCAAAAACCTTAATAATTGCCAAGGAGAGTAAAAGAGGATAAGCAAAAAAAAAAAAAATCTATAAGAGGTTCGAACAGTCCTTATAAAGAGCACAGCTAGATATTTTGCTACTACTGCAATTTAAAAATCCTTGGCTTTATGATTGAAATTCATTTTCTAAAAAATTTCTCAGAAATTTCAAATTCGTCAGTTTTTTTAGAAATTTGAAATTTCCCCGATTTTTTTCTGGCTGTCCAGGAGGCTAGACATCCAGTTTCTGTATAATAAAACTTGACAAACTTCCCCATTTTTTCATATGATTAATTTTAAGAAGGTTTGTCAGTTTAACTTCAGAGTGGTCAATTACTGACACAGTGATGGTCATTTTCTAGCATTAAGTGGTCAATTACTGGCAAAATCTCACTTGACAACTATTATATTTAATAAAATAAAATTGCAAAAAAGTAGACAAAAAATGTTTATTTATTATTGATCCTTATAAGTGATTGTTGCTTTAAAAAAAAAGTTTCAAGAAATATCTCCTTAAATTTAGCACAGAAAAAAAAATTGTGAAGAAACTTTCACTAAATGGTCAATTACTGGGTAGTTCACCCTATATACAGCTTCATTAGAGAAGAATCTTTTCTCAAGCTTTGGTTCAGTTGAGTTTAAACTATACAACATGTTATAAGACATTTTATACTTACATTCATGTTAAAATTTTTCAATTAAACTTTTTTGTATTTACAATTTTGTTTTAAAAAATCTAATTTTTTTTTTTTTTTTTTTTTTTTTTTTTTTTTTTTAATACTTGCTCTTGATACTGAATGCTATCGTTAGTTTTTCTTTAAAAGTGTATAAAGCAAATTGTTATTGTTTTTGATTTTTTCATCTTCAATTTTGTTCAAAGTGGGGAAAAAAAAGAAAGAAAGAAAAATGCATTTTTAGAATATTGTTTGATTAAGTTTTCATGTTAAGTGCAATATATTTTAGTTTCTAATCTATATTATGCTCAAAAACATTTATTATTATCAGTAAGTTGGCTGCTTTGAAAATATCGGATATATATCGAAAATATCAGATATATATCAAAATATCGGATATTTTCGAAAATATCATGATATTTACGAACTCTGGTAGCAATAGAAGATTATTGCTTTTACACCATTGAAAGTAACTTTCTTTACTAAAAGTAATTTTGTTTCTTTTTCCTTGTTTTTATATGTAATAATTATTTTTTCTGTGCATTATTATCTTTGGGTTGTTGTCTTCATACCTCCAAAACCAAACTAAAAAAAATAAATATTAGAAGTTTGAAAATAAATTTTTACTTAGTAACCTCAGTGCGGGGTACAATGAAACACTTGCAGACGGGGTACAATGAAACATGTTTTATTATAGTAATAAAAGTAGTAAATATAATATATTAGAAGTAAGAGTAGGAAAACAGAAAAGAGTTTTGTTCTAACCAGGTCAGTAAAAAATGCTCTTGTTAAGCAATTAAAAAATAGAAAGAGAAAAAAAAAAGCTAAGAAGGGATTGTTTTGAAAACAAACTCTGCCTGCTACAGACTCTAATGATGATCCAGATTTTTTTTCTAGGCCCAGCTGGTCATCGAGGAATTAAGAATGAGATATCCACACACAACATGTATGGCACAAGCAGTATCCATATAAATGGAAACATAAGGAAATATATACCGTTGGAGAAATCATACGATATAAAAAGACTCCAACCCAATTTTATTTATTTTATTTTATTTTATTTTTTTAGAAACTTACATTTAAAAAAAAACTCATTGTGTTGAAACTACTACCCCATATTCCTTCAGGAGCAACTGAAATATAAGCAGAAATGCTAATTTTTGAAACTGACTTGAGCCAATTTAATATAAAATGAAAGGTATTTCTTAAACTAATAGAATTTTCTTATTTTTCATCTTAGACTATAATATTTTTATCAAGTTTCATATTAATAAAGTTTTGTTTTTGTATTTATCTCATTTTTAATAAAATAAACTATACTAGGTGAAAATTGCTTCCATCATTTGGAGTGTTTCATTGTACCCCTGCATACGGGGTACAATGAAACACTGTAAGACATTTATTTTTTGTTATTTTTCAAGCATAAAGATATTGTTTAGAACCTAATAAAAATTTATTTAGATGGGGAAAATACAAGATTAAAAATATGCATTAATTATATTTTTGTGCATGCAAAATGTTGGATAGGAAAAAAAATTTAGTAAATTTTGTTTCATTGTACCCCGTCTTCCCCTAATGATAAATAAACTATTTTCCCAAAAAACTTGAAATGTGACGTACCTGATAAATAAAGAACAAGAGATATAAGGTAAGCAGCTATTTCATCATTCTTAAATATAATAATGTTAATAAGATAAAATAATTCACATTTATTGCTTATTTTTTTTAGTTAAAGCATCTGCTTTGTGGTAGGGGAGACTGGGGATGGGGATACTTGATCTCTGATCATAAAGTATACTAAAATCAATATGTAGAGTTTTTAAATCTGGCAACACATTTTAAGATGCATTATTTCAGATAATCTAGCAACATAAAATCATTTACATTTACAGCCATTTTGTTTCTGCATGAAAAGGAAATATTTAATTGTTTCATGTTCAACTTTTTTAAAGGCTCTTAAAGTTTTGTTTTTATTTTCTATTGTTGGAAATTTGATAAATTGAATCATATATCATTTTAAAGTATAAACTTTACTATTCTCAATATAACTTCTTTAGCAAATTTGTTTTGTTTATTTACCACCTAAAATATACATTTATGCTCTAAACACAAAATGGGGATACTTGATCCTAGGGATCATGTGTCCCCAAATAGCTAAACTTTTAATACAAACAGAAATACTTCAGTTTTGTTACTAAATACAGAACATTAGCATCAATTTACCAAAAGGTGTTTGTGATACTTTAATTTTATTTAAAATACTACCCATTAAATCTTGCATTACGTAGGTCAAGTAGAACAAAAAATGGGACTTTTTCAATATGAGATCAATTTTTTACGCAGAAAAGGCACACTTAATCCCAGAAAATCCGGAGGCACAATTTCCTGGAAAAAGTTAATAAAAGCATAGTTCATAAGTCAGATTGCATTATTAAGTTGCCTAATCCGTTTATGGTAGGAGGAACCTTAAGAACTGCTACAACTATAACCTTTCACTTGAACTTGTCAAAGTTTCAAAACACCTGCTGATAATGAAGCTGTGTCATTATTTTTTAAAGCTTTATTCATTACTTTTACTTTGTATTATTGTATACACTTATATTATTCATTAACCCATCACCCGTTGGTGTTGCATTCACACAACCGTCAAAATAAATGCACATATTTAAGTTATTTACATACCCACCACTATTTTTCAATTAAAATATTGGCCTTTCTTAACGACGTAAAATTTTAAGATCATATAAAGCAAAAATTATCTTTCAGAGTTTGTGGTGGCAAACGACTTTCAGCTCAAAATTTCAACCTTATAGTTTTGGCGGTTAATGGGTTAAAAAAAAGTTTAACTATTTGTTGATTTCTTTCTAACTTTTGTTTCTAAAGTTTTCATTTTATCTTTTTTCTTTTATTAAATTGCGTTTATAGTTTTTATAAATAATCTACACATCAAGTCATCAACAAAGTGTTTAAATATTCATCTTGTAGTCATAAATGAAAGAAATAAATTTAAATGTTTATTACTAACTTATAATACTGCGATGTATGCATAATGAAAGGATAGTATTAGCTTGATTTTTGACAAGGATCAAATATCCCTTTAAGTAGGGATATACATGATCCTCCTTTTGAAAAATTGAAAAATGCAATTTCTGAAATTAATTTGTTTTTTATACCAAGAAAAAAATTATATGATGATTATTTTGGTAAAAAAATTTCTTAATGTCAAATGACAACTGAGAAAAAAATAAAAACAGAAAGTGGGGATCAAGTATCCCGTCTCCCCTACCTGATATTTCATGATGCTTGTTTGTCAAGTACAGTAATCCCTTAACTTAACATTTACGAATTTTGGTTATTTTCAAAATACAAAATGAAGAACATTTCAACATTTGCGAATACTTAACTTGGTTATTCACGAATTTTGTTTTGTAAAGAATATTTTTTACAAAGTAAACTTTCTTTGTTTTACCAATTCCGTAAAATATTTGACAGTGGGCAGCTGCGTTGTACTGTATAGCCTAAGTTTGAGAATTTCAGCCCTTATATTGAGGCAAAATATAGATCAGTAATTCCGAGAAACTGGAAACATGACTTGACGCTAAAAATAAAAAAATCCTAAATTTTCAAAATTTTTATTGAAAATGAAAAATTTTCTGCAAAAATTGTATGGGAAATTTTAAAGCTTCATCAACAACTTGTTGAGAAAGCAATAGAATGCAACCCTTCACTGGTGAGTAGTCTTAAATTTAAAAGAGAAATCGAGTCTGCATTCTTTCCTCTATGGAAATTCATTAAACAAAAGATCTGTTTTCCAAACAGTTGTATATCAATAAATTTTTTCAGCCATCAACTAGCAACTAAATTTTGTACTATATGTTTATAATTACTCAAATTTATTTACAGCATGTACTTTTTAATGCTTAATAAATATATTTTTACATTTAAATTTAAAAAAAAATCACCTAACCCCTTTTTATGCACAGGAAGGTAGTCTCAACATTCGTGATTTTGACATTCGCGGATGTTAAGGATTACTGTACATCATATTTCATTTCACATTGTATACAAAAGTAGCTTACTTATCATTACAGATCTTGAGGATGTCACCATTATTTTGTGTGAACGAAACTAGCCTATTTGCTTATTAAAAATTTTTTTTTAAGCCTTTATGTTTGCTCTAATTTATTTTACCGTATGTATTTTAGGTACTTACATATTATCTGGGCCAGCAGATAGATTCCCAAAAACGGTTGACAGTTGCCTATCTTATTTTTCAAAGCCACTCATGCTCAAAACAGTAATTTGGCAGATATTTACAAATTTCATAACAATGTTAAAATTGGTAAATAATTAGTAAAGAAGAACGAATAATAATGGATATAAGAAATGGTAAAATAATATAACATTAGTGATTTAATTTTTGGGCATTTTATAGCAGTAGTAAATAATACTGATATGATACAAATATCTATAATACAAACTAGTAATTTAGTATGACATTTTAACACATAAACAATTACTAGGTAATAAAAGGACCTAAGGTGACATTTTGTTTTCCGGTAGTCAATATTTCTGCAGTTCCCTTTAACATGATATCAAAATAAAAAATATTGTTTTCTTGTTTACCATGTAGAAAAAAAGTAGGGTTAGTACTGCAGTTACTATTCTTGGCACCATGCCTGGTGCAGTTGTAATAGCTTGTATAATGCATACCATATTTTATTTTAAAAGAGCGAATACATCTTGTTTCATTGCCTAAGACTGCTGAGCTAACAGATTTTCTTCATTTTTTAGTGCCTAGTATTTTATTATTTTTGTAATATATTAGAAAATGAATTGTTACTTTATTGTTCACTCTGGGCCAACTAGGCAGGTCGCCCCTTTTCAAACTACTTCACGTGTCTGTGGCTGGTGGTCTTTACTGCTCTTTTTGATGTAACCTTTCTTTTTAGTATTTTAAATGAAATTAGTGAAAGGCATGTATTTTAAATGAAATGAGTGAAAGGTTTGTATTTTAAACTAAATGAATGCAATACGAATGTGGTATGGGAACAATATTTGGCAATTTATCACACTGCGCCTGACTAACATTAACATAAAAGTACCAAAAAATTGCATATGATTACACATTGGAGAAATTAACTTCAATTTGTATATTATAACAAATAAAAGGCTTCTGTATATTAAATATATTTAATAAATATGAAAAAAAATTGGTTGTGCACATAAAACAGTGAATAGGTTGTCAGAAAGTATGTGTGAAAATTTTTCTGCTCTTGCTGAAGCCTTATTCTAAATCTCGCTAATGTTCCTATAGCAAAGAAGTATCGAAAAACAGGGTTGGCATGGTTTAAAACAATCAGTTGGTTTTTTTAGAAGAAATCTAACTGCATTTTCTCTTTTTTCTTTATAATTTAAATGTTTCAAATTATCGGATATATAAAATTTCTACTTTTAACACTTTATTTCAGCAATAAGCATTAGATATATACTGGGTCTAGGTCACGTTTACAAGTATAGGATAAAAAGTCCTTCCGGCCAGTGCCGGGAGAAAGAGGTAGCTTTCATATTCCTTATTTTAAAAAAGCCAACTTATATCATTCAAACACAGCGGTAGAAATGATTAAAAAAAAGTCATTGGTCCCAAGGACCAGTAAACATCATAGTTTACTGGTCCGCAGACATAGTCACTGGCCCTCTACATAAAATTATATTAAGTACCTTTAACCCTTTGAGTGACCCCCCCCCCCCTTTCCTCCTTCGAGAATATAAACCAAACTTCCTTTCAGTTACCCAAAATTTTCGGCATAATAAAATGTAAAATTATAATTTGCTAAAAATTAAATAAGTAGTACATTAACAAAAACTGAAATTATTAATTATGTATTTTATTTCCATTTATTTATTTTAACTGACTAAGTTTTTATGCCTATTGTAATGTTTGGTTGCGGTTTTTGTCAGGGATGGGAAAATTTAAGTTTACCTGTCAGAGAGGGGAAAAAAGTTACTTGCTTCATCGGAATGTTAAAAGACATATTGAATAGATTTTTTTTTTTTTTTAACCAAATTTTTTCTAATTTACCAATGTTTTTGAAGACAAAATAATATTTTGTATTTATCGCTAATGCTGCTTGGGGACAAGCATTAACAAATGTTATTAAATACAAGAATATTGTTTTGAATTTTTGCTTTATGGGCATGCAGTGCTCATGCTCATACATGCAGTATTTTTTACTTACTGCCACATGCATGCACAAAATTTTTTGTCTATTTTTTTACTATTTGCTTTTTACAAATTCCCTTTCCCCTCTCTTTTTTTAGAAATAACGTTTGGAAAATTTTGGTATTTTGTTTTGAAAACATCATTGTTTTTTATTGGGCTTAGATCAATTTTAATATTTATATGAATCTCAGAATCATTATCATTACAAAATTTTATACTATTTGCTTTTTACAAATTTCTCTTCCCCCCGCCCCCATCTCTCTCTCTCTCTCTTTTTTCATAAATAACATTTGGAGAACAACTTTGGTATTTTGTTTGTAAAAGCATGTTAAAAGATAGATTGAATAGATCTTTTTTTTTAAACCAAAATTTTTCTAATTTACCGATGCTTTTGAAGACAAAATAATATTTTGTATTTATCACTAATGCTGCTTGGGGACAAGTATTATAACAAATGTTATTAAATACAAGAATATTGTTTTGAATTTTTAATCTTATCATCTGTTAACCTTATGCCAATTTTTATAATGAAATTGAATGAGTTTTTGTATATCCCTTGCATATTCTCCCATGATCGTCTGTCATCTTTTTTGTTATGACCGACATTTTTTTAGCGATTTTGTAACCCTGACTATTTTCAGCGGTAGAATTGATTAAAAAAAAAATCACTGATCCCAAGGACTGGTCTGCAGACATCGTCACTGGACTGCAACATAAAATTATATAAGTACCATAACTCTTTGAGTGACACCCCCCCCCCCTCCTCTCCTCCTCCGAGAATATAAACCAAACTTTCTTTCAGTTACCCAAAATTTTCGGCATAATAAAATGTAAAATTATAATTTGCTAAAAATTAAATAAATAGTACATAAACAAAAACTGAAATTATTATGTTTTTTATTTCCGTCTATTTATTTTAACTGACTAAGTTTTTATGCAAATTTTATGCTTATTGTAATGTTTGGTTGCAGTTTTCTCAGGGATGGGAAAATTTACGTTTTCCTGTCAGAGAGGGGAAAAAGTTACTGTTAGTTCCTGGTCCTTCAGACCACTAAATTTTTTAAATTAGTGGTCCGATTGAATTTTTAGTGGTCTCGGACCAGCGGACCACCAAGGATTTTGAACGCTGAAACACACGAAGCTCAATTTAGTGGAAACCGAATATAGGAGATTCAATACTAATTTTCATCAATATAATGAATGAGAATTTCGCGAAATTAGTCAGCTTTATCCAAGCTGCTTTTATTTAAAGTAACTTATATTTGGCTGCCAAATTCGGCGATTTCTTAAAGTGCCTGCCATTTTAAGACAACATCGTGGATGAGGCTAACCAGTGAACTTGGTCGAGACCTTAGTAATTGCTGTGCACATGCTCACTCATATTGGAATTGGTTGATATATACGAGTGCTGTCGCATGCAAAAAAAAGATTTTTCAAAATGTCACCCACAATAGAAATTGAAACTGCTGTATCTGAGCCATTTTTTAAGGTAAAGACAAACAAAAAATGCTCCTGAATCCTTATATCAAGGTCAAATACTTAAGAAAGAAACCTTTTGCAATTTCTAATTTTTTTGCACCTCACTTTAAATATAATTTTTTTTAATTTAATGGCCGCCATTTTGAAACAAGATGGCTGATGAAGCTGACCAGCGAACTTGGTCGAGATATTGATGTATACTATCCACATGCCTTCTTACATCGAAATAGGCGAATACGTGTGTTATCGCGTGACAAATACAAGATCGTTCCAAAATGTTAGCCATGCTAGAAATTCAAAGTGCTATAATTCAACCATTTTTTGAGATATAAACAAAAGAACAAATTTTTAGAAACAAAAACTGCTCCGGAATCTTTGTATCAAGGCCAAACACATAAAAAAAATCTTTTTCATTTTCCAATTTTTTAATACCTCATTTTAAATTTAATTTTTTTAAATGGCAACCCTTTTGAAACAAGATGGCAAATGAAGCTGGCCACCGAACTCGGTAGAGACATTGGTATGTACTATGTACAGACCAAGCTACATACAAATCGGTTCATAAATACGCCTGTTATCGCGTGACAAAAATCAGGTCGTTTTAAAATGTCAGCCACAATAAAAATTCAAAATGCTATTAATCAGCCATTTTTTTAGATATAGACGAAACAAAAACTGTTCCGGAATCTTTGTATTAAGGTCAAACAGATACGAAAAAAATCTTTTTCATTTTCTAATTTTTTGGTATCTCATTTTAATTTTTTTATTTTTTAAATTATTTTAAATGGCCGCCATTTTTAAACAAGATGGTGGATTTAGCTGGCCAACGAACTCGGTCGAGATATTTGTATGTACTATGTACACACCAAGGTACATCCAAATCTGTTCATAAATACGCCTGTTATTACGTAACAAAAATTCGGACGTTTCAAAATGTCAGCCATGCTAGAAATTCAAAATGCTATAACTCAGCCATTTCTTAAGATATAGACGAAACAAAAACTGCTCCCGAATCTTTTTATCAAGGTCAAACACATAAGAAGAAAATATTTTTTCAATTTTTTGGTACCACATTTCAAATTTAAATTTTTGTTAAAAATTTAAATGGCCGCCATTTTTAAACAAGATGGCGGATGAAGCTGGCCAACGAACCCGGTCGGGACATTGGTATGTACTATGTATAAACGAAGTTACATCCAAATCGGTTCATAAATACGCCTGTTATCGCGTGATAAAATTCAGGACGTTTCAAAATGTCAGCCACGCTAGAAATTCAAAATGCTGCAACTCAGCCACTTTTTAAGATATAGACGAAACAAAAACTGCTCCGAAATCTTTGTATAAAGGTCAAATACATAAGGAAAAAATATTTTTTCATTTTTAATTTTTTGGTACTACATTTCAAATTTTAATTTTTTTTTAAATTTTAAATGGCCGCCATTTTGTTTCAAAATGTCAGATGAAGCTGACCAACGAACTCGGTTGAGACATTGGTATGTTAAAGGTCAAAATTAGCACTAGCCACCGGCCACATGGCCAGTAAATGAGAGAAAGTGGCTAGTGCAAAATTGTCTATCAGCGGCCCCCTTCCGGCCACTTTTTTACAAGGCGAGAATAAAATTTTCTTGCATTTCATCAAGGATTCTACTTTTTTTTGGTTCTAAGTTCTAATGTATTTATATTAACATATTTATTTGGGCTATTCAGTTTTAGATTATAATACTTATAGAAACTTTACTGTTTAGTATTTTTAAATTAAAAAGTGGCCACTAGTTTAAAGACAGTGGCCATTTAAAAAACTAGTCTTACCAGCCAGTGGCCGCTAATGAAATTTCCCAGTTTTGACCTATATGGTATGTACTATGTACACACCGAATTACATTGAAATCGGTTCATAAATACGCATTTTATCGAGTGACAAAATTCAGGACATTTCAAAATGTCAGCCACTCTAGAAATTCAAAATGCTATAACTCAGCCATTTTTTAAGATATAGACGTGTATAAAGGTCAAATACATAAAAAAAAAGTATTTTTCCATTTTTTATTTTTTGGTACCACATTTCAAATTTTAAATTTTTTTAAAAATTTTAAATGGCCGCCATTTTGAAACAAAATGGCGGATGAAGCTGGCCAACGAACTCAGTCAAGGCATTGGTATGTACTATGCACACACCGAATTACATCGAAATTGGTTCATAATTACGGGAGTTACAGACAGTGTAACATAGGTCAGATATATATCAATTTTGAACGGAAGGTGGTTTCGGGGTCTGGGGGTCATGATCGATGAAAATATACCAAAATTTTTTTTAATCGCTTTCCTCCGAACGGCTGCAATAGGTAGCTTTTTGTAATGAAAGCTACCTAAAATTAGTATGTGTTGACGAGCCTATCTGTTGCTCTAAAGAAAAAAAATTTAAAACATGTGAATTTTTCAAAGATAAAATATATTAAAAATATTCAATATTTAGTATAAAATATTTTCATTTTTAAAAAAGGGAGGTTATTTAAAGCAATCTGTCATAACACGGATAGTGATTTTGAATATGGAGCCAAATAACTGCACATAGCAAGATGATCTTTAAGATTTTGGTCAAGCTGTAAGAGAAAGTTTTCTTGATTGGGGAAATTACCTTTAAGAATTAAAATCAAAATATGAAGTGAAATAAGAGAGTATTCAAAAAGTGGGTGCTAGTTATAGCAGTTTAATTGTACCAATCTATATAATATATATTTTTTCTGTTATCTGTTGAATCTTATGACCAGATATGCTGACTCCAAATTGTTATTCAAATTGTCAACCCCAAGAAGTATTTGAAATTTATTTTTTGAATAACTGTGAAAAAGAATATTATATTCACCAAACTACATCAAATGTTTATTACTAGTAATCAAAAGATTGTTTATAAAGATTATCAAGGTATCAGTGTTTCACTGTGTAGAGCAATTTGGTCTTTGAACCTAACTGTTTACTGATACTGTTTAAATTAAAATATGAATTTTTTCAATTTTCTACATAAATTGACTGTAATTATTTAATTTAAATTATTTTCAAATGAAGCTATACTACTTATATATCCAACAATGTCTATTTTTATCAATAAATATGCATGTAGTATATGTAATATGAATGAAAAGATTAAGAAAAAATCCCGGTTTAAACCAAAAAAAACCTGGTTTAAACCAAATAAACCGGTTTTTTGGGGGTGTTTCGAAAAAACCTGGTTTTTTTGCCAACCCTGTCGAAAAATGCATACTAGAGATGAGTTCAGTCTCTTTTTTCAGAGTTTGGGCCCACTCGAGCCCGATGAATTTAGATCTGAGCTTGAATAAATTTGTGTCATCAGAGCCTGAGACTGATATGCAATAGGAAAAAAAAAACTTAATATTTAAATTAAATTTTTTTTCAAAAGCAGTATCTCATTTTTAAACAATTTCTTACATAGAAAAAAAAAATGTTTATCTGTAGCACACAATTTATTTTATGAAAATTTACATTGAATCTTATCAAAAGAGAAGTTTGGCATTAAATAAAAATATACTTTAAACTTCAAATTATTCCCATATAATTTTTCTCTCTATAGGCAAATTTGATGACACATTAACAAAGTGCATTTTATGAATAAATGCAAGAAATTTGCAGAAATGACTATTTATTCGTTGAAGAATCAAATAACATTTTTCAATTTTCTATAAAAGGTGTACATCTTATAACACTGTAATAGGGATGGGCATTATTTAACGTATTAGGATAAAAAACACTGTTACTATGTTGGAACCTAATATTCCATTAATATGTTACCGAAAAGTCCCTGTTAATTAAATAACATGGTTTTAAATGGCAGCGTCGTCATTCATTTGCCTTAATCAAGAATTCAATTTTGTGCCTCTAAAATAGAACAACATTCACTAAAAATGTCCTCAATCGTTTCTTTGAGCATCTTCACTCTCTAGTTATTGGCGACTCTGTTAGATGTGTGGTGCTAAAAAATTATTTTATATTTCATCAATCCCCAATGTATGAATAGTAACAACTTGCAGCACTAACTAAACGTTTTCCGGCCTGGTGCTAGGTCACCACCATCACATATTTTCTCCGATTCTGATTGTGCAAAGTAGAGCATAAACAAAACACTGAAGCAAATAGTAGAACAGAAAAACATCTAAAAATTGGTAAGAAAAAAGCTCATGCTTGACATGTTTTGTACTCATGAATCGTATCTATATATTAATATATATATTAATTGTGTTCATTTAGCATTTCCTTAACAAATTTTGTCTAACTTTTGACCTAACCAGTCTTTTTTCCAACTAAAAATATACTTTTGTGCTTTTTTTTTTCTTGTTTTGCTTCTAATTTTCAATGAGTAAATTAAAAAATTTATATATCTATGAACAGTGGCGTAGCTAAGGGGGGGGGGGCTGCCCTGGTCGCCAAGGTCAAGGGGTGCCAAATTGAGATAAGTTTAAACCGAAATTATCTCACATATTTTGACAATAAGTAATTTTTTTTGTGTGTATGTGTGTGTAACTGTGTATGAATATTTTCTTTAGTAATATATTTTGTTAAATCCAAAAAATGAAGAAAGAAAAAGCTTCTATAAATGTTTTTAGAGATTGCTCAACACACTTGGTATCTAGGATAATTATGTACCTGGACGCGAAGTGATTACATAGAGGGCGCCAACTTGAGAAGAGCTTTAAGCCGGAATTATTTCACATACTTTGAAAATAAATAAGAATTGTTGACCTTTTCTTTCTTGTGTGTGAATGTTTTGAAGAAATTCAGTGAAGGCAGGAGGAATGGAGAGATCCATAATTGTCAATCACTGATGGAGGTTTCTAACGGTCTAGCCTCCAATTTATAAATCAAAAGGCCTATTTTGGTGACTTGGAGTCACATTTCTGATATCAAAAGAACATTGTTCATTTGTATACTAGCTGACCCGCCTGTAGATTTTCCCTAACAAACCACGAATGATTAAAACCTCTATGCATATACAAATTTTAAAATAATAACGAATCTCTCAAAATGAACATCTGGGATGGGTCCCCACTGTCTTCGGCAGCTGCTACGCCCCGGACCTGCTATGCACGCATCTCTAACCAATAAAAACCTCCATTCAAATTTATCTCTTTCAAAATAAATCTCCGGCACGGGTGCCTGCTTTCTGCATCCTCGTATAACAGGCGTGCTGAGCACGCGCCGGAAAATCTGAACAGAATTGTAAGATGAGTAAAAAAAAAAAAAACAATTCCACAGTAATCAAGCCCATGGAAATCAGATAATGACCCCTGGCGGTGGAAGGTGAAGGTAGAGCTAAAAACTGTAAGACAATCGAAAATAAAGTTGAATGATCAAAACCCAGTTGAAATTGGGTCCATAGAACCCAAGATAAGAATGCGCCCTATGCAATGGAAGGTAGAGCTGAAACCTAGAAGAAAATAGTAAACTACGTTGAATGAATCAATTCCCGTTGAAATCTGGCCCATAGAATCCGAAAAAAGAATGCGTCGTTACTGTTCGATAATGGTTGCGTAAAAGAAGTCTATATTTTGGACAGGGTTGGCACGGTTTAAACCAAGTGGTTTAAACCAATTGGTTTTTTTGTCAAAAAAACCATTTTGGTTTTTTTAGAAAAAATCTAATATAATATTTTCTTTTTCTTGTAATTTAATTGTTTTAAATTATAGATAGAAGTAATTTCTACTTTTAACACTTCATCTCAGCAGTCAACATGAGACATAATGAGCCTAGGTCATGTTTCTATGCATGTAGAATGAAAATTAGCATGTGCTGATGAACATATCTGGTACCCTAAAGATTTTTCTTAAAACATGTGAAATTAGAAAAGATAAAATAGATAAATAATATTCAATATTTAGCATAAAATATTTTCATTTAAAAAATGCAGATATTTACAGTAGTTAATAACAAAATACAATGATCTTTAAGATTTTGGTTAAGTTGTAAAAGAAAATTTTCTGGATTGGGATTGGGGAAGATTATCCTTAAAGAATTTAAAAGAGTAACTTAAGATATTAAATTGAATAACACAGCTTGCAAAAATTGAGTGCTAGTTATAGCATTTCAATAATACCAATCAATCTTTTCTGTTAGTTGCTGAATCTAATGGCCAAAAATGTTGCTTTGGACACTTGGAGTTATCACTCAGAAAACAAAATAACCAGAAGTATTTGGATATTAAAAAAAATAATAATAACAACAACCACAGAATAATATATTATATTCATGAAACTGCATCAAATGTTTATTGATTGATTATTATATTATTAATCAAAGGATTCTTTATACGATTTTCAAGGTATCAATGTTTCACTGTGTAGAGCAGTTTACTAGTGTACTTTGAACATAAGACATAGCTGTTACTAATAATGTTTAAATTAGAAATTATTTCAATTTTCTATATAATTGACTGTAATTATTTAATTTAAATATTTTTAAAAGTTATATTACTTATATAATATCCAAAAATGTTTATTTTATCACCAGATATGCATCTGTATGCAATAGGAAATTATATTTAAAAAAACCCGGTTTAAACCAAAAAAACCTGGTTTAAACCAAATAAACCGTTTTTTTTTTTTTTTTTTACAAAAAAACCCGTTTTTTTTTTCAACCCTGATTTTGGATAACATTCTTTAAAATGTAAATAAAAAGGAATTATTATATATATACCCTTATAGAATAATTCTTAACTCATATCACCGGGACTGTTCCACAGAACACATTAATAATCTTAGATTAAATTGATAAAATGCTTTTGAAATATGTTTTTAGCATTTGGCAATGTTTAATAATTAAGTCGATTGTCTACATGTCGTATATTTCTCTGATCCAATTTTTTTCGGAAATTAAATGGAGGGGTCGACGGAAAAAGATCTCTTTTTAGTTAAGTTTTTAATAAATGTTCGTCCTTGTATGGTTCTTTCTCCAAACTTTTGTACTGTCGCCGTCAATATTTTGAAAAAATAAAGAAAAATTACTGACCCAAAAACTTTATACATAGGTGTAAAACATTTTTCTGCATGTGCTCTGAAAGTTTCATATTGATATCTTAATTAGTTTTCTTAATTTTCGGATTAGTGAAAATTTTTAATTTCTTTCATTTCGGCTGTGGAATCAGTTTCAGATGTGCGTGCGATTTTGCCATTTTGTGAAAAAAAATCGCGTTTTCGATCAGTTTTTAATTAATATTCTTGGCTAATTGTATAAAAAAGTAGATATATGAGCCTCATGTGCATCAGGACCTGCCTTGGTTTGCCCCTCAACCAAATTTTCAGACTTGCATGTGTGGTAGATACCTCTAGCGATCTCCGTCACACACACCCACATAGATTGGTTTTCACGCTGATTTTTGTATTCTTAGCATTCTATATGAATATTTTCGTGTAATGGGGGCTTCTGTGAACCAATCCAAAATGGATTTAGCTGGAAGAACAACAAGTAAAGACATTTCTTTATTGGAAATTCAATTTTTTTCGTCGAATTGGCATTGAGAAAAGCCAAATAATAAAATATAGGTGACCTACCAACAAATATTCCCTGCTTAAATCGTATAAAAAACGAAGCAGGACTTTTCAGTCTTCCTATAGTACGACCAGTACAAATGGCTCTTTTCGTCGTTTTAAAAGTCAAATATATTTCGTATATACTTAAATTTAGCGCATATGCATTAGAGAAAGCTATATCTACGTAAGGAATAACTGGGAGATTGATGGGAGAAAAGAATTTGACTCAGGAACCTCTTTGTGAACCAAACTCGTTTATTTAGTCGCTGCATCTTACAATCATTTTCGCGAGTTCGATGGGATGTCCCTAGAGCTATTTACGTCAATTTTGGGACCTACATGGTCATAGGTAGTGCAAACACCTCGAATGGACAAAATCTAATATTTTCCATGCGCGTTCTTGCTAATATGTTAAGACTTGTAACATTTTCCCGAAAGGGGGCCAAGGTATTAATTTGGGAGGAACATCTAGTTTAATATGATTAAATAGCTCTTGATTGACCTGTGGTCAATATCTGCATAATTCCTGTGTTCGGTGACATACACATCTTTAACCACAAACGAAGGAGAATTGAGGCGTTCAGAAGACAATCCGCGTAACTCCATTTTAAGTGGCGTTTTTTAAACAATGAAACATTAAAATTTTTCTATATATTTATACAGTGATAAAAAGTTAGCCTTGATTATTAAAAGGAAATAAATGAGTTCAATCAAAATATTATATAGATACAATATTTTTATAGTTACAATAACTTTAACTGTTTATACTGAACATTTTCATTTAATGGAGTTAATCAATTTGTGCACTGAACGGCTCGATTGTCCAAACGTCAGCATTTTCCGTCTTAAGTTACTCTGATTTTAATGGTGAACATGCTGGGAAACAAAGTTACCAGGGTTAAAACGGATTTTAGAATTTTAGATTTAAAGTTAGGAAAAATAATTTAACGATTTAATTTAAATTTTTGAAATTGAATTTAAATTTTGAATTTTAGAATGATTTTAATTCTTATCACTTTCCCCTATATATATAGTACATATATATATATATCTATAGATATCTGATCATTGTCATGTGACTGCGCTCGTATTTATAAATCGATTTGGATGTGATTGAGCATATGTTAAGGATTTATTAAGATCGCGACCAAATTCGTTGGGCATCTTGCTCCGCCATCCTGTTTCAAAATGACGTCCCGTTAAAGATTTCATACAAAAAAAAAAAAAAATTACAAAAATTATAAATTTCTTGCAAAATTGTTAGGTCTCGATAGAAGGATTCAAGAATATTTTTTGGTTTCCCTTCTATCTTAAAAAATGGATGAGTAGAGCATTTTGAAATTTTAGGGTGGCTGCCGTTATGAAATAGGAGAGTTTTTTCATAATCGTAATTTAGGAATTTTAGTAAATGAATTTTTTTTTTAAATTTATTTTCATGTTTGCTACTCCCATATACTTAAAACAACAGTCATATCTGTGAACGTTCCGCTAATTTTTTGGAATTCCCATTCAAATTCAGTATTGACGAAAACTAGAAATCTTCTACAACCAGATTCCACGTATTTTAGTTTCTGGTGTTTGAGTAAAATTAGCTGAATCCTTAACAATAAGGAGGAGTGAAACTGCCTTTTCCTCCCGGTATAAGCCAAAAAGATTTTTTTCGTTTTGAGAAAAAAGGATGTGGTTACTTTTTTATTGGTGGTGGTGGGGGCAAAATTTCTTCCGGCCCCGGGCGCCAAAAAACGCAGCTATGCCACCCTATGAATATTGCCAAAATATAATATTATATTGCCAAACATATAGCTCAGTTACACATCAGAAATGAGGAATAGGAATTACAATGAATTTCTTTGAACATGGAGTTGCAAAGATCCAGGGATTTTTTTTTTTTTTTTTAAGATAGCAAAACACCCCTGTTCAATATTCCAAACTAAAATTTTTTACATATTTTAAAAGCATCTTTTTCTACCAATTTCTAACAATCTTTTGTGATTGTCGTGTCCCTGAAAATTAGTTTAAATTAAAAGTTTTACAACATTATCTGAAAGATTCAATGCCTTTATAGGAAAACAGGAAACACTGCTAAATTGCTTTCTATTGGAATAACAATACACAGTGTTGATTCTAGAAAAAAAGGCTGCCGAGCGGGAATTTTTCAAAAAGGGAACACTATTCTAATAATGGGTACATTTTTTCAAAAAGGTACTATTCTAAAAAAAGAGCACATTTTTTTTCAAAAAGGGCACACTTGTACCTTGCTCACAAAAAATATTTTGAACTGGTTTGTTTAGAGTCCCTTAGAATTTGCAATATTTTCCCAGGATCAATTGAATTGCCATGGGGTGCATAGGAAGTGTTAAATAGGGCAGCTGGGTGCATCAGAAGGGTTTAAAAGAGCCACCAGGTGCAAAAAAGAAATAAAAAGGGACGCTGGGTGCTACGCCTTGCTAAAAGGCTTAGAGTCAACACTAATACATGACAATTATATCTATTTATGAATAAAAATGACTTCGTAAATGTACATAGCGCATCCTCAGCATGACCAGATTCCATGATGAAAGATAGTTATAATAACCACTAATGATATTTTAATATGAAGAGCAATTGTGACTCTCTCACAATAGAAGACTAAAGATTTGAAATTCATTAACCTCAAAGCTAATGCTGGTTGACTAACAATAGAAGAAAATATTCCTTTAGTGTTAGATCTCTTAATAAAAAAAATAAACGAACCAATTAAAAAAATCTTACTGACATGAACAAAATTCAAACTAAAAGCAATTTCATTCCGACTGGCACCATATCAACAGGTCGTCGCCGTTAGTGCCAGACATAAAATCTGGAAATACTATCACAAGTTTTCTTTTAAAATAGCATTTTAATGCTACTAGAATAGAAAAACATGATTTTTATTTCCTCTTTATATTTATTAAAATAACATTAAAATGACTTGGAATAATTAATGAGAAAAAGTTCTTTTATTTTTTCTATATGTGAATAAATAAAATTTTGAGTTTCAGAGAAAATGAGCCCGAGTATGAAGACTGTTGTAAAATTCGAGCCTGAGCCATCTCTAGTGGATATTATGCCTTCAAACACATTAGAAAAAAGAAAACACCTGTGGAGTCTACTAACTTGTATATGAAAATCTAAAAAAAAAAAAAAGGAAGGAAAGACTGTATGTTTCATGTGAGTGTAAAGGGTCTAGCCAGATAAGCATAGCAAAATGGCCCCCATGGCCAAAATTTGAAATAACATGTGTGGTAATAAGGCTCACCATGAGAATGCAATATAGAGTGTTTTTAGCTCTTGACCTTCAACTGTCCTTGATAATCAGTGAAGTATGCACCGGCGCTATTATTTTTCAAATATGTTTTTCTCAAAAAGTACAAAAGTTAAAAAAATGAAACTAATGCCAATTATTGAAGAATATATTAGTTCACTATATATTTTTTTCATATTTTTGCATAAACTTTAACATAGAAAAATAAACAAAAATATATTTTTTTAAAATTATTAATGTAGTAATTTTATATTTACACCAACCAAAAAATTATAGAATAATGCTCAAAGTATGCACATTTCAGAAAAAATTTTTTGTTAAAATCAAAGATGCGCTTTTTGAGTTATAACAAAAATAATGCTAGCAACTTGCTAAAATAGTCATAACTTTCCTTGTTTGTATTTGCAGAAATACGCTACTTTCTATGCATTGGACGATTCGTGACATTTCCACTCAGGCAGGATGCGCAGTGAGCCAAAAGAAGAGAATGTCTCCATACATACCACTTCCCTATAGGTTTGTTTCGTATTTGTAAATATTTTGTTATTTTAGCTTTGTGCTCATCCTTCTCGCATAATAATATCAAGAACTGACAAACAAAATGGTAAGATTTGCCTACCATGATTTTCACATAGAAGAGCTGTACAGTATATACAGCTAATTAGTATTAGATATATTACTACTTATATATTACTACTATATTACTAGTATTAGGTATACAGCTAATTAGTATTAGTATCAGTATTAGAAGCTGTACAGTATACATATATAAGGTATCACTTTAGGGGGGAGTGTGTGTGTGGGGGGGGGGAGGCAGGGTTCGTTGATTTAAATCAGCTTGATTTTAATCATGATTTAAATCAACTGATTTTTTTAAAAAAATCATTGATTTAAATCAACTTTTTAAAAAATACTTCAAACGTAGGTCAAGATGTTTGTAAAACATTTGTTTAATCAAAAATACATTGTAAATTTAAGAAATGACTAAGAACTCAAAATGTATGCTTTTTTAATTTATTTAAATCAAATATTACACTTTAAATTTTAAATCAAATATCTTAAATTAAAAGTAGAGAATATTACCTGAAAAATGTTAAAAGATTAGTCATATATTCACCTATTAGAAAGTAAATCTTATTTTTTTTCTTTAATACAGAAACAGACTTTCTGTATTTAAGGTGACTGTGCAGTTTGAGGATATGAAAACTTCAGATTCAATATAGGTCATTGAAATTTAAATATAGGTCATTCAAAATTACTTTTACTGATATTTATATAGGTATCTCATTATGTCCTCAAGCATATGTAAATAACAAATTGTTCAATTTTCAATGTAATTTATTTATGGAAATATTTCAAAAATAAAAATGATTTCATGGTAGAAATAGTCTGAATGTTTATACATATATATTTAATATAATTTCAATTTTAATTATTTATAAATTTAAAATAACTAAAATTTTTAAAGTCTTTAATAACAAAAATTTTTTTAAAAAAATAATTTAAATATAAATTAATGTAAAAATTATTGTATTTCAAACTTATTTTTATTTTATTTTTTTTAACTGAAAAGTAAATCACAAATGATGCTTTAAAATAAAATAACATTTAAAATTACATTACAATACACTTTTAATCTTAAAATTTTTGTAGTAATCAAAGACATTATCCTAGAAGAGAAAAAACTGCATGGATATGTTATTTCAGAGTGCTTTTTCTTATAGTGTTTTAACTGGCCTAATTCTTTCTAAAACCGTTTTCCCCCCGTTTTTGTTCACATATTTTAAGATTTCTAAATGCCTGGTTTAGTCAAAGTAAATTTACAATAACAAATAAGTAACAGAATAGGGAAAATAGCATACCATTGCTATTGTGATAACATGTCAAACAGGTTTCTTATAATCCTGGAATGAATACCTGGACTGCACTGTATTGTTGGTCAAAAGGCATGATTTCATAGTCTGAGAAAAGATTCCACAGATAAGGAAGTTTTTAGTTTGTGAAAGATTCAGTGTTTAGTAGTTGGGTTAGTTACTTGGCACAAGTTAGCTAGAAAATGACAGGTAGAAAAAAGGATGACATTTGGATATATTCAGACCTGCCAACTGCTACGAAAAAATCGTAGTTGCTACGATTTGGACCTGTGAACTACGATGCTACGAAAATTGGTCTTAAACTACGATTTTTTGCAAAAAACACAAAAGCATTTTTTGTTCTAGTTGCGATTTTTATCCTGCGCAGCATATTTTTCAGGAGTGATTCTGTTCCAAAATTTCCAAGTATTCATTTCCGAAAGTTTTAAAAAATTGGCCATTAGTCCGAAAATTCGAACATTAAAAAATGCTCATGAGAAAAAAAAAATTCTGGGCTGCAAAAAAACTTCTTGACATAAAACACTCTCGTGTTTTTGTAAATATCTATACAGGAATTCCATTCCTTAGAAACAAGGGTACCATTTAAAAATTCGGAGGGGGTTCCTTGAGGGGCAAGGTTTGAAATAGCGTGCAAAATCGCACAATTTGCGATAAACTATCGCGAATTTCGACAAATGACCGTGTAAAAAAAAATCAATTTTGTCAATTGGTCGCAGAAGAAAATAAATTTCGTTAAAGGATCAGAGTAAAAACGTGAATTTTGTCAAAATATCGCAGAAAGAAAACGCGAATTTCATCAAAAGATCAGTAAGATTATGCAAATTTTATCGAAAGATTAATAAGAAAACGCAAATTTCACCGAAAGATCGCAGAAAGAAAACACTAATTTAGTCAAAGGATTATGGTAAAAAAAACGCAAAATTCGTCAAAGGATCGCGTAAAAAATGCGAATTTTGTCAAAAGTTCATGGTAAAAAGTGCGGATTTCAACAAAGAATCGTGATAGGAAAATTCGAATTACGATTGTGAGAAAAAAATTGTGAATATCCTGAAATGATGGCGGGAAAAAAATCACGAATTCCGTCAAAATTTACTGCACTGGGCTAAAAAATTGAAACCAGGCTCCTTTTACAAATGTAAAAAAAAAAAATGCTGCGAAACGAGAATAAACTCTAAAAATCATATAAAAATTTTCAGAGGAAAAAATTTACTATATTGAGTTGAAAAATGGAAACCTTATTTTCCTTTTACGAATGTCAAAAGATGGCTGTGAAACACGAAAAACCAACCAACCAACCTCCAGATTAATTTAAATTTTGTGTGCTACGATTTCTCATTTTCAAAGGTTGGCAGGTATGTATATTTTAATGAAGAGCCTACATTTTCAGGAAAAGGTGTTAAGGCAAAATGCAAGAATTGTGGAAAAGTTATAATGGGAATAGTGGCAAGATTAAAAAAGCATGTGGAACAATGTTTATCCTATGATAAAAAGGATGATGATGACAATCAATTATATGAAAAAATCATCACAAGTGAAACTGGTACATCAACTAATGTGAAAACTGAAGTGTTAGACATTGGAAGAAAACCCACAAAGAGGAAGATGTTTGAAATAGAAAATGATTCTAAGAAGAATATGAATTCTTATGTGATAAAGACTTCTAAAACTCAAAAACAGATGTTAGATGAAGAAGTTGCTAGGTATATTTATGCAACCAATTCTGCTTTTCATCATGTGCAACACCCTCAATTTAAAAAGATGATTTCAGCTTTAAGACCAGGATATACAGCTCCAAATGAAGTTGAAATAGGTGGATCATTACTTGACAATATCTATAGTCAAGAGAAAGAAAAATGTTCTGAGTATTTAAGTGGACAAATAGTAAACTTAAGTATAGATGGATGGTCAAACGTTCATAATGAACCAATATTATGTGCTGTTGTAACCAATAAGAAAGGTGAAAATTATTTATTAGAAACTATTGATACATCTGGCTGCCCACATACAATCGAATACCTTATAGAAGTTGTAAAAAATTGTATGATAAAATGTGAAAATGAATTTAAATGCATTGTGCGAAGTGTTAACAGACAATGCTAACAATGTAAAGGGTATGCGCACTGAAATTCAAAGTAACCCAGATTTTGATTTGATCACATATGGATGTTCTGCACATTTGTTAAATTTGCTTGCAGAAGATTTAAATATTCCAAATATTAAGGAACAAATATTACATATTGTTAAGTTTTTCAGAAACAATCATTTTGCAAATGCAAAATATAGAGAAGCTGGTGGATCCAAATTAATAATAACCCAAGAAGTCCGTTGGAATACTATGGCTGACTGTGTATCTGCATATTTAAAAAACTGGCCAATTCTTGTTTCAGTTTGCGAAGAAAATCGCTGTAATATTGATAGCATTGTTTATAACAAGGTAACAAATTTTGGAATTAAACGGAATGCCGAGGTCCTTTTAAAACGTTTAAAACCAATTTCTATAGCTATTGATAAAATGCAACAGAAGGATTGCACTATATCAATAGCTGTTGATATCTGGAAAAACTTGCAAGAAGAACTTACAGAAGTAAATCTTGATAAAACATGCTTGAAGAGTTTTTCAACCCGTTACAATCAAGCACTAGGACTACCACATTTTCTAGCATATCTGTTAGATCCATGCTATGCAGGAATTAAATTGAGTGCTGCTGAAAAATCAGAATGTTTAATTTTTGCAAAAGAAAAATATTCTCAATCAGTAGTGCCTACTTTAATGAAATTTCAAGCAAAATCAGAATCTTTTCATCAATTTTTTTTTATTCTGATATTGTAAATAAAGTAAATCCTATAGATTGGTGGAAGTCACAAATTACTGAGAATGATGGTTCTGGAAAAAATGTTATAGGAATGATTTCGCAGTTATTTACTGCACAAGCTTCTTCAGCATCTGTTGAGATAATCTTCTCAACTTTTGGTTTAGTTCACTCTAAACTCCGTAATCGTTTAGGAACTGATAAAGCAGGAAAATTGGTGTTCCTGTTCAAACAGTTTAATAACAAACAATAATTTTTTCAAACTTATTGAAATTTATAACATAATCCTGATGATTTTATGTGTTGAGTATATTCTGCAAATTCATTAAATATGTTTTTATACATTCCAGAGTATTATATGTAATCCAGAATAAATATTTTGTTTAAAAGAATGTATACAAATAAGTATCTAGTTCCACAATCAAATGTTTCAAAATTCATATTTTTTCTTCTGAATAACATGCTTACATTATCTTTTATATTTCCAGATTTTAATAAAGAAATTTGATTTAAAAAAAAAAGTTTTAGCTTTTAGTAAGGAAGTATACATATGATTTTTTGTTTTATTAAATGGGTAAGTTAAGGTAATATAGAAGATATTTTATATAATGTAGAATATTTTTTAAATTACAGTTAGTGTAAGTGCTGATAAAACACAAGTGTTTTTGTTTCAAATTAACCAAGTGAATGTTTTTTTTACAAATAAAGTTTTTTTTTAATTATTATTATTAATTTTAGTGATTTTGTGAAGGGTAATTTACTTTAAAATGTGTAGCTTTAAAATTATATTTTGAATTTTAAAAAAAATCCGATTTAAATCAAAAAAATCTGATTTAAATCAAATAAATCCGATTTTTTTAATTTTTTTTTAAAAAATCAGAAACCCTGGGGGAAGGGGTCTGGCACATGACATCGGAAGATATCTGTAGGGGGAGGGGATCTGTCATTTGATATTGTTATCATTTTTAATCTAACCAAAATTTACTTTTTTGGTATCTTTTTCTTTACATCTGTTATCTTAATTTTTTTAAGTATGTTTTCTTCATTTTATGTAAATACAAAGTTATTATTAAAATCATTGAATGATTATAAAACATTTCATTCCAAAATAATAGAATAATCCAACGTTCACCATTAATATTCTCCTGCCATATGCGTATATAATTCGATGTTAAAGAAACCAGATTCGAAATTATACTTATTTTTGACAGTAAGAGATGGGGAAGAATGTCGTCCACCTGTTTTGTTTACTAAGAGATTCTGTTTTGCCCCGTGCAAAAGCGACATGCAAAAAGACAATATTACAGTTCAATGCATTTTGCAACAAAGATCTATTATTAAAAACTTTTAAACAATAAGTACTTCTTTAAAATGTTATTTGATGTAGTTATTTCTTATATAACAGTGATATTTTATGAATTTCTTCTCTTCATTTAAATCAGTAAAATATGCTAATAAAAATGTGCAACTGTATCTGTATATCATTGTAAACGTATAAAAAGGAAAAAATTGTAAAAATAAGAAGAATTTTTAGACACTGATAACATTATTATTAGGGGGAGGGGGAATCGAGGAATGATAACATATGATATCGGAAGATTGGGAGGAGGTCCGAAATTGCCAAAAAGTTGATAACCTTATATACTTACAGCCCTTATTCAGCTCCAGCTGCACAATCAATTAGACCATCAACTTGATATTATTACGCGAGAAGGATGCACAATGCGCCAAAATAACAGAATGTTTACAAACACGAAACATACCTATAGGGAAATGGTATGTATTGAAACATTCCCTTATTTTGGCACACTGACGCATCCTGCCCGAATGGAAATGTCACGAATCAACCAATGCACTGATAGTAGCGCATTTTTTCAGATGCAAAGAGGGAAAGTTACGAATATTTTAGCAAGTTGCTAGCATTATTTTTTTTATAACTCAAAAAGCGCATCTTCGATTTTAACGAAATTTTTGTTCTTAAAAGTACACACTTTGAGCATTATTCTGTAATTTTTTGGTTGGTGTAAATATAAAATTACTACATAAATAGCTTTTTTAAAAAATATTTTTGTTTATTTTTCTATGTTAAAAGTTGTGTAAAAATGTCAAAAAAAAATATATAATGCGACCTAATATATTCTTCAATAATTGGCATTAGTTTCATTTTTTTAACTATTGTACTTTTTGAGAAAAACGTATTTGAAAAATAGTCTCTGCAGTGCATACTTCTCCGATTACATCAAGGACAGTTCAAGGTCAGGGGCTAAAAACACTCTTTATTGTATTCTCATGGTGAGCCTTATTATACCACACATGTTATTTCAAACATCGGCCGTGGGGACCATTTCGCTATGCTTATCCAGCTAGACCCTTTACACAGTGAATTGTGCATTCAGACAGTGTCATACCAGTAGTCAAATACTGTGACTGAAAGTCTAGAAAATTGCTTTAAAAAACAGAAGGAGAGAAATGGTGTACCCAGCTAATTTGTTAATTTGGAATCTAAATAAATGTTACAATTCTCCAATCAGTCGTATTTTTTCTCACTAAATGTATAAAAGGTAATTGTGTCCACTATTAAGGGCTGCTGTTAAATATGGATGATGATGCCATATTTACAGATGATTAACAATTAGATTATTTTGGGCATATGGGATGCATAAAACAGAACTTTTTTTATGTGTTTTGTATTTTTAAATTTCAATCTAATTATTTATGCAACAATTTTACTTAGGAAAAGATTGAGGATATTCCTCTTCCCCTGCCAGAGGAAATTTCTTTCATTTCTGAAGTACATTCCATTATGTAAGTAATTATGCATGAATTAAAATTCAGTTACGATAAGTATAACAGTAAAATTAAGTTTTTTTTTTCCTTTTTTTTTATAGGTATGCTTGTGGAGATGTAAAGAATCCATTAGAGAGTTCTGCTAAGCTAATGTATAACATTTTGCAAGATCAAATGGCTCTTTTGGTATTTATTTTTATTTATTTATTGTAAATGCTGTATGATTTACTTTTTAATTTCTTTTACAGTAGAACCCTGCTAATCCGAAATTCCGGTTAATCCGAACCGATTTTATTTTTGAAAATTATACTTTAATAGATTATGGATACTGGATGAATGTCGGGGAGAATGTGTAGAAGTTAGAATTAAACAAAAATGGCAGTAAAGCATGTTTTTTATCCTTTAAACAGCTTGAATAAAATTAAAAAAAATACTCAATAATGTAAAAGTACAACTTATGTACACAACTATAAAATGAAAATGTGCACTGTAGACCTACTCGTAGAAGCCATCTTAAAAAAAATCTTGAATGTTAGTTTGTTTGCCAATCATTATAAAATTCTTTTCTAAAATGCAAAAAGTATATAATGCAAATGATAAAAATTTATTTTTCATTTCATTGATTTTGAAGATTATCTACAGAAATGTTTTTTTCTTCCACCCCTCATCGACGTGGTGACTGAGCTATTTTATATAATGCGATTTTGAACCGTTTGTAATGGTTTGTTAGGTAATCCCCCATTCTGAAGTTCCATTGGATCATTATAACCATCAGGAGTGATTAAACAAGGAATGCTATTTTTTTCCGAAAGTCGTGCCGGATTAGAGTGTGTTTACTGTATTACTGAGAACTTATAACTTACATTTTTTTAGCACTCATTTTTTTCTTTTCTATTATCGGAATTTCAGGTAATCTGGATTTTTTGTAATCCGAACAGGCATCGATCCCAATTAGTTTGAATTATCGGGGTTCTACAGTATTTGCATTTTCTCTTAATTAAAGCTTTATTGTAACTAACGCACACATATGTATAATATATATTTATTTCAGGGTGACATATCATTACAATACAAAAGAGATTTAAATTTAATTGCATTGCAACACAGCCAAGTGAATAGTTATGCTTTCCATGCATGTATTAGTCATGGACTTACAGAAGAGGCTACAATGTTGTAATATTTGGATTCTAAAGAGTACCTAGTATGCAGGCAATTAGAGTTGCTGGGTAATGTTGCGCTGTCTATTAGTACTGCGAACATCTGTGCTTTGTTCAGGATTAGTAGGCGACACATCACATGTTAATATTGCCTATTAGTTGGTTAGTAATAGGGTGTTGATGATTTTAATCAGATGATTAATATCAGTGTTTTAAATCATGATTTTAATCAAATGATGAAACGCCTTGCCGTACAGAATAATACTGTAGTAAATATCTTTTATCACTAAATATGATGTATTGTTATTAGGGATTACAATCCCAAGACTAATTTCCAATCCCGGGATTTCTAGATTGCTTAGATTTAATCAAATGATGAAACGCCTTGCCGTAAAGAATAATACTGTAGTAAATATCTTTTATCACTAAATATGATGTATTGTTATTAGGGATTACAATCCCAAGACTAATTTCCAATCCCGGGATTTCTAGATTGCTTAGATTTAATCCTGTGCTGGGGTAATCCCGGGATTACGAAAGTTAAAATTTCGCTAATATCATCACTTTTTACATTGTCTAAATATCATAATATTATAGAAAGATAATAAAAGCAAAAATACAATCTAACTTACATATGAAAATATAGTAAATAAAAATTTTATTACTTTAATTAATTATCAAAAAGTATAGGATAAATTACAACAATTGAAAATTAAATAAATATGCTGTTGATGTTTGACAATGTAACAAAAAAACATGCAATGTCTATGTTTCATCTTCTAGATAATTTCTTTTATTTCCTGTTAAACAAGATTTAGATTGATTTATATTTACAATATTAAAAATAATTAATATCACTAATTAAAATTGGAATTATTCTCATTACCATGTAATTCAAGTTTACAATTTTAGGATATCGCAAACACAATATTTTCGTTACCATTCAGCTTTTTTTCCTTGAAATAAAAAAACTTACACACACGCATACAACAAAAAATTACATAGATGTATAATTTAAATTTCTAAATAGAGATAGTTGTTAAAATTCCAAAACGTTGCATAATATAAAAAATTATTACATACTACGAGGAAAAAGAAAAAAAAGAGATTAGTCTGAATAGTTCACTGTTTCTTAAATAATTGGTTTTTCTTTGAAAATATGGTCTAAGAAATATCAAAGCACCTTAAAGTATCAACAGAGTCGACTTCTAATTTTATTCTCAACTAGAAGATAGTCCGTCAGAATGACGTGTTTGCCTTTTCAAAAGAATAATATAACATTGCATTGTATTATGACAGAATAAATTTTATCTTATCTGACTAATAGGGTCATGTGGGGTAAAATAGTTATAAAAACAGTCCAGTTTTCATTGAAACTTAATTTGCAAGAAAATTATTAACTGAATTAGTAAAATAATGATATAGAATATGCAGTGGTGTAGTCCTGGAAAGAAAAGTGGGGGGACGCTCATAGTTTCGGACATTAGGGTCTATATCACACACAAGGCAAACTTTATTTTGAATCTTACTTTTCATTTTCAATTGCAGAGAAAAGTAAATAAAAAATTAAATAAAAATTAATTTAATTAGTTTCTTTTGGACGCTAAATAGCTTGCTATAGAATTCAAAAATTTAAAACCTTACTTCATGACTGTAAATTTTTGGAATAGAATTAGTAATTCAGTAACACTGATTCGGGCAAAGAAATTTTTATTAGAATTTGTGTTGCATTATTTATTTTGGAAATAGTTATAAAATAATTGTTTTCCTTTCAAAGCATTGAAAATTATTACATTTTTACTTTTTGGTCAGTGTAAGGAATTTATTGTAATCATGGAAAAGAAAAATAAGACTGAAATTTTGGTACATCTTTACTTTTTGAAGCACACTGAATCCATTTTGCCTATTTTTACAACAATTCTCTATGCATGTGCGTATACATGTGTGTATATTCGTATTTCCTTTATAGTCTTTTTTTTCTCATGTGTGTTTGAACGTAATAGCGTTCAAACGGTGTTTTCGACTGGGCTCAAATTTTGCAAGTTATACATAATGAATAGACTATTTAATATTCTGAGACTATATGCCACTGTCCGAACTCTAATTTGGAAGAAATTCGACACGTTTTTCGCATCTAGGCAATTTTTAAACGAACTTTTGACCAGAAGTAACAAATAAGTACTGTTTACGTGAGAAAAAACATCTAAAAATGTGACCAAGGCCGAAGATAATCAATAAATAATGCTTTTTATTGGCCCAAAGAATATGTTTAGTACTCAAATGCTGAACCAAATCAAATTTTATTTTTTAAATATGAATTTTAAAGAGTGGAAATAGATAAATATCCTTTTACAGAACATATCCAAAAATTGCGTTTCATCAAGATTTCTTTAAAAAAAAAACCTTGAAATAGAAACTTTAAATTAGTAACTATATGTTACTTCTAATGTGTAAATACAATACTTGAAATTTTTTTTTCTTCAAAAATTAGAATTTTAACGGTATGAAACGCGGAAAGAAGATTCTAAAATTTTAGTTTCATCACAATTTCTCAAGAAACGTAAAACATGGCACTTATATATTTTCAGGACTAACATGCTCGCTTAAAACATTTTTTTACTTTCTTCTATCTTCAATAGAAGAAAGTATTGTAATCGAAATTTTTTTCGACTTCTGGTTTTCGACGGATTTGCATGTTTTAGGGGTCAGAGATTCCAAAAAACATGTTTATAGAAAATGTCTGTCTGTGTGTCCGTCTGTCCGTCGCCATTGTACCATCAAAAAGTGTATGAAGTTATGTATAGAATTAAACCAAAATTTTATTATAAGTTTTTGGCTATGGCAAGCAGGTCCTCCCGGAATTTGGAAAAAATTCGCCGGTAGGGGGCGCTGATATAACAATTTTTGTGCGATTTTGAATATTGTACCATCCAAAAGTGTATGGAGTTATGCATAGAATTGAACCAAATTTTTAGTTTAAGTTTTTGGATATGACAAGCAGGTCCTCCCTGAATTTGGAAAAAATTCGCCGGTAGGGGGCGCTGTAAATGCGTTTTTTGTGAGATTTTGAATATTGTACCATCGAAAAGTGTATGAAGTTATGCATAGAATTGAACCAAATTTTTATTTTAAATTTTTGGCTATGGCAAGCAGGTCCTCCCTGAATTTGGAAAAAAATCGCCGGTAGTGGGCGCTGTAATAGCGATTTTTGTGCGATTTTGAATATTGTACCGTCCAAAAGTGTATGAAGTTATGCATAGAATTAAACCAAATTTTTATTTTAAGTTTTTGGCTATGGCAAGCAAGTCCTCCCTGAATTTGGAAAAAATTCGCCGGTAGGAGGCGCTGTAATAGCGATTTTTGTGCGATTTTGAATATTGTACCGTCCAAAAGTGTATGAAGTTATGCATAGAATTAAACCAAATTTTTATTTTAAGTTTTTGGATATTTCAAGCAGGTCCTCCATGAATTTGCAAAAAATTCGCCGTTAGGGTGCGCTGTAATAGCGATTTTTGTGTGATTTTGAATATTGCACCATCAAAAAGTGTATGAAGTTATGCATAGAATTGAACCAAAAAAATTTTTTAAGTTCTTGGCTATGGCAAGGAGGTCCTCCCTTAACTTGTAAAAAAATCGCTCGTAGAAGGCGCTGTAATAGCGATTTTTGTACAATTTTTGTGCCATTTTGAATATTGTACCGCCGAAAAGTGTATGAAGTTATGCATAGAATTGAACCAAATTTTACGTGTTTATTTTTGGTCATGTCACGAAAGTCCTACCTGAATTTGGAAAAATTCTGCCGGAAGGGGGCACTATAATTGTGATGTCTGTACCATTTTCATTATTGTACCATCGAAAAGTGTATGAAGTTATCCATATATTTGAACCAAATTTTTTGTGCATGTTTCTGGCTATGGCAAACAAGTCCTCCCTGAACTTGAAAAAATTCGAAAGAAGGGGGCGCTATAATTCTGATCTCTGTGCCATTTTCATTATTGTACCATCGAACAGCGTATAAAATTATGCATACAATTGAACCAAAATGTTTGTGCTTGTTTTTGGCTTTGGCCAACAGGTTCTCCTTGAATTTGGAAATATTGCGTGGTAAAGGGGCTCCGTGCTAGCGATTTTTGTATACTTTTCTTGATTTTTTGTAGTTCTATTGTGCATCGGCGGGAACTCGCTTCCTGCTATGCCGGCTATTCGCAAACAGCTGATAACGACAGAATAAAGAAAAATTAATAATTTTAACAAATATCATGATATAGATTAACTCGTTTTTAGTCCGTTTGACTAGAACTTGATTGACTATGACTAATTGACTTGAGCAGAAATTTAAGATGAAAATCAAAGTTGGTATAGTATTGAACTAATAATATTGAAGTATTAACATGTGTAACTAGGTTTTGAAATATTAAGATGTATAAGATAGAAGAATGTTTTGGGATTGGCGCATCCAACTAGTTTTAATTAAAATTTTAATACGGTGTATTGATGGGAAAGTCCTCTAAAATCATCTCATCACGATTTATCTGAAGTTGTTTTCTACAAGAAACTGGTATCGTAAAGGACAAAATTTACTATAGTGGGTTTGCATAGTATAGCATTGTAACAGAAATTCTTTTATGAGTGTCAAAAAATTGCCATGGAATGAGGAAAAGCGTTAAACTCGATGAAAATCGCATTAAAAATCACTAAAAATTCAGAAATCGCAGAGGAACAAATTTACTACATTAAACTAATAGAAAATTGAAGCCGAATGACAAAAATCGCCTCAAAACACAAAACACTCAAAAATTGTATAAAAAATTAGCAAAAAAAAAAAAAAAAACAAACAAACAAACAAAACAAAAATCAAAAATCACGGTATGAATTCCGAAACAAATTTATTGAAAAGAGGACGAAATATGTTAAACTGCAGTAAAAGATTGGAACAGGTAAAAAAACTCTAAGAATTGCATAAAAAATTCAAAAATCACTGCGCTAATTCCGAATAAATATTGAAAAGAGGAAAATATTTACTATAATGAGACTAAAAATTTTAAGCAGGATTCCTTTTACTGTTGTGTAAAAATCATGGCGAAATGTATAAAAATTCATAAAAATCATAATAGACAAAATTTATTAAAGTAGGCTAAAACATTGTGTCGTGGAATGAAAAAAAAAAAATCGGTAAAAATCAGCAGAAATTATAATCTGAGGACGCAATCTTGAAAGGACGAAATCTATTACATTAGGGCTAAGAGTTTGAAACCAAATTCCTTTTTCAAGTGTCATAAAATTGAAACGAAACGCGAAAAAAAGCTGAAATTCGCATAAAAAATTCTCCAAAAATAAATCGCTGTACAAATTCTGAATAAACTTTATTGAAAAAGTTTGAAGACAAAATTGGCTACTATTGGACTAAAAAATTGAAACTGAATTCCTTTTATTAATGTGAAAAAATCACCGTGTACGGTAAAGAAAAAAAAGTTAAAAATCACAAAACAATCAAATTAAAAAAATCTGAAAACTGACTTCGAAGTGTATAATTTTAGGCATAAATGTACATCGATTCGATCTTGTAGCTCTATGTGCAGCAGTCTTTTCAGCACATAGACCACACAGACCAAACTCTGTCTTTATTATTATAGATTTAGTTTTGTTTTCGATTTTGATGTAGAAGCATAGAAGCTATTAAAGGAAATCTTAGTTAAAATTTATTCTCGTTTTTGTTATACTTCTTAAATATTTTTTATCAGAAAGAAGTATCGGAATCTTTTTGATGGATTTACACGTTTTAGGTTGATCTGAATATCATTTGGCAATTTTTTGAAAATTTCTCGCTGTATATGATACATATTTTGTAGCCTAGCCACACTATTCCAAAAACTGAAGCATAGAATTTAATCAAATATCATATTTAATTAGACCTTAGAACATACAAGTGCTAATCAGGTTTTGGTGTATATGGCCCAACAGGTGGCATTGTTATGCTGTAATTTTCACAATTTACATATCTATATCTCAGCATCTCTGGTATGAAATTTCCCCAAATTTCGCATTCACTTAACCCTTGACATAAATTGATGCTGATTAGATTTCGGTGTATTTCGCCCAACAGGTGGTGCTACTGTGTTGCATTTGTAACGATTTCCACCATAGCCAGATCTCCGCATGTTTGGGATGGAATTTCATCAAATTTAATATGTAAGTTGATTATGAATAACTGTTGATTCAATACTGGTTTTGATCACTCTCCAGAGAGCGTTGCCATACTATGCTTTTTCTGATGAACATCATAGCTTATCTCATCAACATATTGAAAAAGAATGAATATCTTTTGGATAACCCTGTAAAAACTAATGTAGCAAAAGCGTTCAAACTCGAGATTATTAATAAGTGGCTTATTGTAATATACTGTGTTCATTTTTATGAGGATAGCATGTATACTCGTAGAGAAATTAAGGTTTTTATAAAAACAGTCCCAAATTTCGCCACGTTTTTTGCTTATAACTTACAGAGGTATTTTCATAAAATATGACAAACAACATTGTACACAATACCCTGCAATCAGAATGAAAAAAAAAATGTATGAAAAATGAGCAGGTTTAATAAATAATGATTCACTGCGCATGCTCAAACGTAATCAAAATATAATTTGCATAATGTGTTAGCTAAATGTACAGAGCAACTTTTGTGAAAGTCTCAAAAACATAGTTTGAAAAGTCTGATAATAATCATTTATAGAATAAGCTCAAAATCTGTTATTCCTAAAAGGAAGCAAAAAGATGAGGGGCTGTATCCAAATACAGTAGTACGTGCAATATTGTGTATGCTATATTGGCACTAATCAATGGATATATGGATACAACCCTTCATCTTTTTGCTTCATTTTGGGAACAACAGATTTCGAGCTTATTCTATAAACGATTATTATCAGACTTTTCAAACTATGTTTTTGAGACTTTTACAAAAGTTGCTCTATACATTTAGCTAACACATTATGTACATTATATTTTGATTGCATTCGCGCATGCGCAGTAAAACATTTTTTAGTGAACCTGCTCATTTTTCATCCAATTTTTATTATTTTTTAATTCTGATTGCAGAATATTATGTACAATATTGTTTGTCATATTTTCTGAAAAGAATTTTTTTTATATCAAGAACTCTGCAAATTATAAGCAAAAACTTTGGTGAAATTTGGGACTGTTTTTATAAAAACCTTAATTTCTCTACGAGTATACATGCTATCCTCATAAAAATAAACACAGTATATTACAATAAGCCACTTATTAATAATCTCGAGTTTGAACGCTTTTGCTACACTAGTTTTTACAGGGTTATCCAAAAGATATTCATTCTTTTTCAATTTGTTGACAGTCCCCTATGGAGTTTCGGGGGAAAAAAAATCTTCACGGAAATATATGACCTATACTATACTGTTTGCACACCTGCAGTTTCAGGTTAATTCTTCATGTATTTTTCTAGATATTTAACAAAACGTCTAAAATCGCAAGTGTCCGGTCACCTTTAGCCATATAGTATAGGTGAGCGCTCAATATTGAACACTTTCTATCTTCTTGCACTAGAATATTTAAGTATGTTTAAATAAAGCTGTGCACATTGCTTAGGGACTATCTTTATAAAGATAACGAATTGACATATTTTCTAATGTATTTTTAAAAAAATTGCTTGCATATTTGGAAAAACTCGATGCAGCATTTTTTGATGATTGGCTCCTTTTAGTCCCCTTTTTTAACCCTTAACCAGAATCGCTAAATTGTTCCACATTACTCGAATCTTGGGTCCAAATGGACCCTTTAATTAAAATCCAAGTTATTTTCTAATGTAGTATATGAAATTACCACTTAGATGGGTTATAAGTGCATTGAAAAAAGTTTCATGTACTATATAAATCAACTTATATTCATATATATCTTGAAATTATACATTGTCATTGTCCGGTCAAAATGGACCCACGATTCCGGTTAAGGGTTAATACACCTAAATGGTTCCTTGAAGTCCCTTTTTTAAATAAAAATGACCCCATTCATACTTTTGGTGGACTAAAATGTGTTGGGAACCTTATAATATAATCGGAAACACGTTTCAGACTGAATCCATAGATGACAATGTGATGGATTCTTTTGTCTGACCTTGTAAATGTACTTATAAATGTTTTGTGCACCGTTTTCCATGCAATTCAAATAGTTATCATCAAAGGATCGTGGTGTTTGGAAATATTTTTTAATGTCCCTGTAAACGAATGATAAATGTTATTTCCGATAGGGAACATGTAACGAATTTCAAATATCATTTTCGTTATATTTAAAATATTATAACTTCATTAATGTCTATTTCAAACAATTTCTGCCAATAAAGCGTAATATGAAAGAACGCTCTTTTTGTTTTCGCGTAAACGAAATACTCATGATATACACATCATTTACAATAGTGATGTACTACATTGAACCTCAAAAATGTACATAAAATGTTGCCGCAATATAAACTTATGAAAGTTAAAATGTGAATAGGCGAACCAGCACAGTAAACACTTTCAACTTTGTTGAAAAGTATTAAAAATCCATACCTTATTTCTAAAATTGTTAATTTATTTGTGTGTTCATTTTTTTAAAAAAATTAATAAGTTTGGAAAGTCTGCGTCCTCCCACGTCTCTAGCGTCCCCCTTGAAAATATAAAGTAAGGGGACGCTCGAGAAGAAATAAAAAAGTGAGGGGACGCCATCCCTCCGCGTCCCCCCTCGACTACACCACTGAGAATATGCAAATGAACTTCACTCACAAAATTTGAAGAACTATTTCACAAAAATATGCAAATTAGTACTAATAATGCTATTTTAAAAGATACTGTCAATTAACTTTTGTCTTCTTTCATTGCATTTAAAAAAAATCAATAAACTTTAATTTCTTATTAAAAAAAAATGTAAGAGTGCAATTCCAAATAAATTTGTTAGCTGACAGGAAAAAAGAACCCACGTTATAAGATTTGAAAATCAAATCTAAACAGTAAACATTCACTCGTGATATACCACTCCAAGGAATAACATGCAGAATAATACACAATTTCAACAGAAAGTTTATTTGTTTTTATTAATTGTTGATAGCTGGCACCAAAATAATATTTATATAACTTAAATTTTAAAAAGTTAAATCCTCATTTTTTTAAAACATGCATAAAGAAACCTGTAATAAATCTTTTATCACAAAAGTAAATTACGACTATTAATTGCATTAACAGATTTTTTTTTCTTAAATTCTTTTATAAAATTAGAAATCTGTTTTCCCTACAAAATACAAAATTTTATTTGCATTGATATATACATATATATATATATTACGAAACAATTTAATAGGTTACGTCGAGATATCACGTAGTGCTTTTTATTACATATTGCTGGATTCATACCACATTTTAATCAGCCGTTGGTGATGTTGTATAGCAATCCTACCACTTAGCACAAGCATTACTAGTGGAGGTGTCAACTCTGTGAAAATTTAGCAGCTGTAGAGCGATGTTAATATTTGTAGAGTCCAATCAAACACTTATTTATTCATGATGAAGGCAAGGCAAGTTAGGCCGCATGAGTGGTGAAAAAAGGCATATGAAGAAATCGGGGGTTTTCCCAATTAAAACATGGAAACGTAGTCATAGGAAAACTGTCTATTCCATCAGAGCATACCAATACTAAACAATTCCCACAGGATGAGAAATCAGAGCATTCCACTCGAGCATAAACTAGTTACTCATGCGAAATAGATGTTAATTCACGAAATGATTTTTCTACATGGCTTAGGACACCAGGTAACAGGTTATGTAAACAATCAAACAGCACAAAAATCTTGTTTTGAGCTCATGCTCTCGCTATTTATTAGGATGCGCAGAGGAAATCCGATTGAAATGGAAACTTCAGGCTAACCCAACCAAAATCACGAACGAGCTTTGAAGTGAAACTGGGATCTGACACTCAGCCAATGGAGAGCGATCAAGAAACGTCACAGGAAAGAATCCCGACGCCATTAATGGAAGAATTTCGATGTGAAAAGGCTGTCGCCTAGCGGGCGGGAAAATGAGATGAAATAGAATAAAAATGTAAAAATGGCTTTGATAAACATTCGAAAAATAAGTAACTGCGTTCAGAACTTTACAGTTTGGTAGACGATAAAAATTAATGAAGGGATTAAAAGTTTAGATTACATTTTGGAATAAATCTACTATTAAGATACACGTTTTAAATTTATTGGAATTTAATTAGAAATAAATTATAGAGCGTATTAAAAGAAAAGGAAATAATGAATATGCCGGCAATTTAGAATAATTTAAATGAATAGTAAAAGTAAAAATTTATATATAACATATATATGTAGTACACAGCATTATACATTTCTATAGTTAATTTTTTCCCAATGACTTCAGAATTCAAAGAAGGAAGTTTTCTTTTTTTTATTTTAACTGTCGATAGATGGCACCAACAAACACAGAATACTGTAGAATACAGCTATATTCACTGAACACTATGAAGCGTTCTCATTGGTCAGAAAATAGATAGCCTTGAAAAACAGAGGTAATTTTTCGTGATATTTTTTAGCTGTAACAGTGTATACTGAATTCAAACTGTAATGTAATGAATAAACGTAAACATAAGTGAAAAAAGTATTTCAAAATATTAATATGCTTTTGCAAAATATTTAAAGAGCATTTAATGAATAGCTGAAAGAGTCATTCATTTGTTTTTGGATTTGTAATTTGTGCTTATGAATGGCAATGGTAATCGCTTGTATACATCGGAAGCCTTTTGTTGGTATCTGGTTATTTTTAAATTAGATCTTAAAGTGTTATAATTGTATACTTTTTGAATGTTTTAGAAAAATTGAAGAAGAATATGTTACACAACGATTAGATAGACAGATTAAATAAGGCAGTTGGCAGATACGACATTGGAATGCTTAAGCCTAACATGGCCGCATTTGGCTGATTTTAACGAAAGATTATCAGGAAACAGATGAGTTCATTCCCGGAAGCGTTATACATTTAGTATCATTCTATATATAATGAAACCTGCTGCTAAAAATGTTCGTTCTGCTTCTACCCTCGCAGGAAGAATTGTCAGCAAATATTGATATAGGCTAATTCTAAACGATGTCCGTGGACTCCTACACTTTTAAAAAGTCACCTTATTTCTAGTAATTTTTATTGATAAATCCATTTGCTTTTATGTTTCAGGCTCTAAGATCCATGTATGCGCATAAGGACTAAATTCCAGAATTGTTTCAAATTTAAATTTCTTGAATGGATATTAATATTAATAAATCGCTTGTTTGCAGCGGATCTCCATTCATTAAAAGTCAAACTAATTTTTTCCCTGAATTTTTTTAAATGTTTGAATTTCACTTGTAATTAACTCCATTATTATGGAACTACAATTCACTACATGACTTCGAATTGATATTGCTGAAAACATCTTTAGCTGTCATTCGCGATAAAATTAAATCCAATGATTCCCTATTACTACGAAAAGTAATCCTCTATTTTCCGCATTTTAGAAAGCAATGTATATTCTATGCAATCTTGACTTGTGAAAGGAAGAGAGGCTGTATTAAATTCTTTCTGAATTTTAGTACCATGTTTCATAGATAAATGTGTAGTCAAACCCTTAGTCGATTCACCTATAGTTTTAAACACTGCAGTTATACATCTTTTTCATTTAGTGCTTTTTCAATCTTTTGACGTTCAATGGTAGAACCATGCTGAAGATGTATCATTATTTTTCCTTTGAGCTACAAAATCCTTTTCATTAGACATCTCTGAAGCAAAATAAGTATAAATGGGCGAAAAGCAAAGAATTTAGTACATAATGACTATCATACACAAATGCAATGCTTATTAGTAAACGCTAATTCGAAAATGACTTTCGAAATGAGATATTTTCTACACATGCAACAAAATCAAAATAAACAAATGAATTCATTTTTCCTTACTATTAGCTGTGTGAGTTACATCTGTTTGCAAGTCAAAATATTTCTAAGTTAAGAGATTTAATCACTTAGAAATATAAAAAAAAATACTTGAGATGTATATTCTTTTTCAATAATATATATATTTCATAAGAATTCATTAATTTTTTTTTTTTTTCCAAAAGCAAAAGTCTATATTTTGTAATTTCAGCTGAATACAAAAAAAAAATCCTGAAAATCCCAGGATTTGGCAAAAAAATCTCGGGATTTTCAGGATTAAAAATAAAGCGGGATCCTGGGATACAGGATCCCGGTATTGTAATCCCTAATTATTATGTATACAGCATTACTATTTTGCATTATTTTAATTTGCTGTTACATTATTTACCATTTTTAATGATTTTATGTATTTTATAGATGTATATTATATTCCTGTTTAGAACATGATTGATAAGGATAACGCAATTGTTGATACATAACCATCTTTAGCACTCTATTTTCCTTGCACTTCTGGCACCTTAAAAATAACAAACAAAAACGAATGGTATGAATCTTGTACAGATTAAAAGAAATGTGAACACAAGGTTATGAAAATGCTTGTACCTGGCGATGCCTAGGATCATAAGCCAATAAAGTTTCATAGTTGATGAATGATAATTCAAATTCAGTGTGTAATTTTCAGCTATGAAACTTAGAGAATTTTATATTAAAATTAGAAAGCTAAAGATTTTCATTTAAAAAAGTTCATCAGTTCTGCACCAAAGATGATGTAAACTTTACATATTTATGATCTGTATATTTTCCCCTTTTCTTTTCTTTCTGTCTGTTAATTTTAGTTGAGTAATTGGAGAAAAGGGTTGGGTTAATAAAATTTACCTTACAACGAAGTGTTAAGATTTTAATCTGTAACAGGGTAGATGCAATTTCTGAGATTGCACTGTGTCGACTAAGTCTAATGAAATTTCTTGGTAAAGTAGGCACTATACTTTAAAAATGTCTTCTGAGGGAAAATTTCTTTGAAAACTGAATTTTTTTTTTATTTTCTCCTGTAAGTTGATTGCTCAAAGTGCACATCTGTACAATTTTATCTTAATATTTAAATAAGGAAGCTTTATTTTATCCTCAAATAAATTCAGTCTCTGAGACCGCACATCCCTTGTGCGTTGTTATATTAACATAGCTGCCAACCTCCCACTTATCCTCCGTAATATGTGGATTAATTTGAGTGTGATCAAATGTATGTAGGCTAAACCAAGTGAACTTTAAGGTCTGCTTGGGATAGCATAAAAACAGTGTTAAAAATGGGGATATTAAACACTTTGCTATTGCTAACCATTGTTGGTCTAGAAAGCATAATTTTAACTTTTCCGAAAGTTCAATAATTCAGAAATGCTCATCTATTTACGACCTTGATTTTTAAGAAGCTTATCATATATGGAAGAATTCTAACAGTTTAGAAAAACTGGGGTACTGGGTAAATCATTTGCCACATTTCTTTAATTCTTCTTCCCCCCCCCCCCCCTGCCTCCTTCTTCGACATTCTCCTCACTTAAGCTCTTGTTATCTCACTCTGAATTAACTAAGTGTTGCCATTTTATCATTTTATGGGTCTCCTCGGGTATACACCATTCATCCAGAAACTCTTGGCTCTGCTGTTTTCACACTTATGCCATTTCACTCTTGACCGCAGGCTGCATTGCTTGCAACCCTCTATGTTTTAATACATTTACGTTTTGTAATTTTAACCATTGCACTGATGATGGAGCTTTAGAAGCTCCAAAGCAGCTGTCTACCTTTTTCAGCATACATATTTTCATTTGTGCTCTTGTCCCATTGTCCATTCGTTTCTTAATATAATGGCTTTTACTTTTATACCTGCTTGTTACGAGTTAACAAGTCAAATACAAATTACATTATAAGCATAATGTTAGCATTCTTATGTTCGGCTGCAATGAGATAAAATACTTTATAAATAGTTTATTTGTGGGTCAAAATGAAATATTAAATTTTTCTAATGAGCAACCTTCTTTCAAAAATCATTAGCAAAAAATCATGGGGAATCACATCATCCATTTAAGTTAGGTTGTTGCAATATTAACAACCATTTACTAGACTTAGATGGATTGTAACTGGAACTTTTACTCTATTACAAATTAAAAGATCAAGCTGAAAAAAATTGAGTTATAGAAATAATAAATGATTTAACAAACTATGATTTCAGCAAGAGCTTTATTTTTGAATGAAAAAACACAGAAACTTGCACTATAGCTAAGGGCAGTTCATCAGTAAGTACTACTATGCTATAGCATCTTAACCTCTTAACTTCCGCGGACATATATATATATGGCTTCAGAGAATACCTGCATATATTACAAAAATGAGGAACTTTGAATACAGCGGGACAATTTTCACCGACAGAGCTGTGTTTTCTTACTCTTATTTCAGAAAACTAATCGCTACCTTTTTTAATTGTAGAATTATGTTTTTAAATAAGGCACTGGAGATCGCGTCAGATTTCATCAGCAGTTAAGGGGTTAATAAATTTATAAGATTACAGTACAGGACCATTTATCCAGAATGGTTGAAGTAAGATGTATTCTGGATAACTGGTTGGGCAATAAAGCAACATCTATTTGATCAGATTTGTGGAATATATGTGGCTATGACAGAGTTTTGATCTCAAATTAATTATTTGACTACTCATAAAGAATCAGGTCCAAACAAGATCAGACATTAATCAAAGTTTAAAAGAAGGCAATTTATAGAAATACCTTAGAAACAAAACCTCCCCTGTTTCCTCTGTATAGATAAAAAAAAAAAAAAAAAAATGCCTAATATACTTCTGTATCAAATCTTAGTTGTTGGATTCAAGTTATATCATGCATGTTGTAATGTTTAAAGTAATATACATATCAAACTGGCACTGTATGGCTTTTTTTCTGGAATAAATCAATTGGGAATATCATTCTGGATAACTGGTTTCCGGATAAATGGTTCCATACTGTATTATAGTTTTTGAAGTGAAAATTTCTTGCACCAGGATCCTTTTAAAAGAGAAGGCTGAGTCGAGATATAATTCTTCCTGCATTACAAGTTCATATGTTTCTTTGTTCAAAAAATATAAATAAATCTTTTGAAATTAGATGAATCAATTTGTTTTACTTTCATAGTGATATTTAGAAATATTTAGGCATATCAGTTTGTATAATTAGTAAATTGCTGGCTATTGATTGAAAGGTGCCAGATTTGTTTTGTAGTTCTGGCTTAGATTTTTGTAATAGTTCTGAATAACTTTAAACTGAAAATCCTATCTGTTTGATCCTCATAAAAAATGTATCGATTACATGTAATTGACATGTATCTTATCAATTAGAAAACGGTACACTGTATATAGTTATACAATCATGAATATTTTAAAAATCAACTTATTCATTTTATAATTTTTTGTAGATTAAAAATGCTGAAGATATCATGAAACTTAAAAAAGGAAAAAGGATATCTCATGAAGAGCTTTTATATCTTATGAAGAAAAATAAAGTACATGTTTGTTATTCTATTACAAATTTTTAGTAAATTTTCTGAGTTAAAGATTTAGAAGATTATTTGGAAATTTTTGACATTTAATTCTGTTTAGTTATTATTATCTTGTTACTTTCGAATAATTGTTGTTATATTTATGCTTTTAAATCTATCCATCTATCTATCTATAGTTTGACTTTTTCTTAAACCTAGCATAGTCATAAAAATGTAGTTTTTATGAAAGTAATTCTGTAAATTTTATACTATAATGCGAGCAAAAATTGTGTGTGCGTATGTAAATTTTATTTAAAAAACGGCTCTAACGATTTTGACGAAATTTTGTATTATACCATTTTCGGGCATGATAAGACCATTGGGCTAGGTCACGTGTTCGAGAAAATTCGATTAGTGGGTCATTTTGGGTCGTAATGGGTCAAGGCCAAGCTAATTATATCTAAAAAACGGCTCAATCGATTTTGACCAAATTTCACATCCAACCGTTTTTCGACACGAAGAAACTATTGGGCTAGGTCACATGTTCGAGAAACTTCGATTAGTGGGTCATTTTTGACTCGCTATGGGTCAAGCCAATTTTATCTAAAAAACGGCTCTAACGATTTTCACTAACAAGGAGAGGGCCAACCTTGTTAATCACAGATTTTAGTTAATTTAATATATGTTGTAGGGTAGAGACCCCTTAGTGTCAGGTTCAACAGATTTTATCCAACGCTCCTTAGTTCTTGAGAAACCATGAGGTCTAATAGTCGTACACAACTTAAATACTTACTTTGGTGTCAAAATGAGCAGTTGGTCGCAGCTCTGTTGGTATGGCGTTTGCCAGCTGATCCGTAGGTTCCGGGTTGGATACCTGAATGCGCTGCGTTTTTTTTTTTCTCATTTTTTGTTTTATAAATATACTTGTAAGTATAACTTAATAATCTGATTGTCAATTAAAATTTATAATATTACATATCAATTATAATTTTAACCTATTTAATTTTTTACTTTTAACTAATTAGTTGTATCATAAAACTGTTAATTTTTTTAAAATCACATTTAAAATGTATTCCATATATCCTTTATCGATGCAATGATATTGAGCAATTGTGTCAATTCGTGAGTTTAAAGAAACATCATTTATGCAGTGCTTTAACAAAGGAAGTCAATGTGACAATACTATTATTCAGTTTTTAAAGTAACAAGCATAATTATATTAAAAATTAACATTAGAGTTAAATTACAACCGATTTTCTTCATATTAAAGATTTTTAAATTTGTAATACGTATGCTTGCGCTTTCAATTATTTTGTTTTCTCCTATACCATCTTCCTGCTTTTATTTTTATTTTATTTGAATATTCTTTTATTTTATCATACCTATATGACGCCACTACAGATTTTGTCACGATTTTTGAATTTTTATCATTCAATAATAGATCCAATTTCTTTTTTAACCTCTTTAAAGGATGAAAAATAATAGTTTAAAAATAAAGAAAAGATAAATTTAAGCTTGTTAACATTATAATTAATGTATGATAATAAAATTTTTAATTGAAATTATTAAATTATAATTACAAATATATTTATAAAACAAAAAATGAGAAAAAAAAACGCAGCGTATTCAGGTATCGAACCCGGAACCCACGGATCAGCTGGCAAACGCCATACCAACTCAGCTACGACCAACCTATCATTTTGGCACCAAAGTAAGTATTTAAGTTGTGTACGAGTATTAGACCCCCTGGTTTCTCAAGAACTAAGGAGCGTTGAATAAAATCCGCTGAACCTGACACTAAGGGGTCTCTACCCTACAACATATATTAAAATAATCAAATTCTGTGATTAACAAGGTTGGCCCTCTCCTTGTAAAGTCTATATTCTACAGTTTTGGATTACGAGAAAACTATTCGGCTAAGTCACATGTTCGAGAAAATTCGATTAGTGGGTCATTTTTGGGTCACCGTGGGTCAAGCTAAGTTTATCTAGATAACTTCTTTAACGATTTTGACGAAATTTTGCACCCTTCTGTTTTTGGGCATGAAAAGACCATTGGGATGGGTCTCGTGTTCAAGAAAATTCCATTAGTGGGTCAAGTTAATTATATCTAGAGAATGGCTCAATCGATTTTGACTAAAATTTGTATTTAATCATTTTCAGGCACAAAAAGATCATTGGGATGGGTCTCGTGTTCGAGAAAATTCGATTAGTGGGTCATTTTCGGTCATAATGGGTCAGGGTCAAACTAATTATATCTAGAGAACGGCTCAATCGACTTTGACGAAATTTTGTATTTTACCATTTTCGGGCATGATAAGACCATTGGGCTAGGTCACGTGTTTGAGAAAATTCGATTAGTGGGTCATTTTGGGTCGTAATGGGTCGAGGCCAAGCTAATTATATCTAAAAAACGGCTCAATCGATTTTGACCAAATTTCACATCCAACTGTTTTTCGACACGAAGAAACTATTGGGCTAGGTCACATGTTCGAGAAACTTCGATTCGTGGGTCATTTTTGAGTCACTATGGGTCAAGCCAATTTTATCTAAAAAAACGGCACTAAAGTCTATATTCTACAGTTTTGGATTACGAGAAAACTATTGGGCTAAGTCACATGTTCAAGAAAATTCAATTAGTGGGTCATTTTTGGGTCACCGTGGGTCAAGCTAAGTTTATCTAGTTAACTTCTTTAACGATTTTGACGAAATTTTGCACCCTACTGTTTTCGGGCATGAAAAGACCATTGGGATGGGTCTCATGTTCGAGAAAATTCTATTAGTGGGTCATAATGGGTCAGGGTCAAGTTAATTATATCTAGAGAACGGCTCAATCGATTTTGAGTAAATTTTGTATCTAACCATTTTTGGGCATGAAAAGATCATTGGGATGGGTCTCGTGTTCGAGAAAATTCGATTAGTGGGTCATTTTAGGTCATAATGGGTCAGGGTCAAACTAATTATATCTAGAGAAGGGCTCAATCGATTTTGATTAAATTTTGTATCTAACCATTTTCGGGCACGAAAAGACAATTGGGATGGGTCACACGTTCGAGAAAATTCGATTAGTGTGTCATTTTTGGGCCACTACGGGTCAAGCTATTTTTAACTAAAAAACGGCTCTAACGATTTTCACTAAACTCTATATTCTACAGTTTTGGATTACGAGAAGACCATTCAGCTAAGTCACATGTTCGAGGAAATTCGATTAGTGGGTCATTTTTGGGTCACAGTGGGTCAAGCTAAGTTTATCTAGAAAACGGCTCTAACGATTTTGACGAAATTTTGCACGCTACTGTTTTCGGGCACGAAAAGACCATTGGGATGGGTCTCGTGTTCGAGAAAATTCGATTAGTGGATTATTTTGGGTCATAATGGGTCAGGGTCAAGCTAATTATATCTAGAGAACGGCTCAATCTATTTTGACTAAATTTTGTATCTAACCATTTTCGGGCACGAAATAACCATTGGGATGGGTAACGTGTTCAAGAAAATTCGATTAGTGGGTCATTTTTGGGTCACTGTGGGTCCAGCTAAGTTTATCTAGATAACGGCACTACGATTTGACGAAATTCTGTAATCTATCGTTTTTGGGGCACAAAAAGACCATTGGGATGGGTCACGTGTTTGAGAAAATTTGATTAGTGGGTCATTATGGGTCAGGGTCAAGCTAATTTTATCTAAAAAAAGGGCTCAAGACATTTTCACAAATTTTTTTAATATACAGCCGTTTCTGGTCATGAGAGGACCATTGGGCTAAGTCACATGTTCAAAAAAATTCAATTAGTGGGTCATTTTGGGTCACAATGGGCCAGGGTCAATCTAATTGAATCTAAAAACATGCTCAAAACATTTTGACCAAATTTTATATTACGTATACCGTTTCTGGGCATGAGAAGAGAATTGGGCTAAGTCATATGTTCGAGAAAATTCGATTAGTGGGTTATTTTGTGTCACAATGGGTCAGGGTCCAGCTAATTGTATCTAAAAAACGGCTTAAGCGATTTCGACTAAATTTTGTATTCTATTGTTTTCGGGCTCGAGAAGACCATTGGGCTAGGTCGCATGTTCAAGAAAATTCGATTAATCTGTCATTTTGGATCACAATGGATCAGGGTCAAGCTAATTGTATTTAAAAAGCTCTTCAAAACATTTTATTATAAATTTGTATATTACCATTTCCGGGCACGATAAGAGCATTGTGCGGGGTCGCATGTTCAAGAAAATTCAATCAATGGGTCATTTTGGGTCCTAATGGATCAGGATCAAGCTAACTGTATCTAAAAAACCGCTCAAAAGATTTTGACAAAACTTTATACTACACCGTTTCTGGACAAGATAAAACGATTGGGCTGGGTCGCATGCTCAAGAAAATTCTATTAGTGGGTCATTTTGGTGATAATGTGTCGGGATCAAGCTAACGGCATCTCAAAAAGGTTCAAACAATTTTGGCAATTTTTTTTTGTTATACCATTTTACAGTACAAAAAGACCATTAAAATAGCTCACATCTGTTGATGAATTTCGGTTAGTGGTTTTTTGAATCAACGTGGATCAAGCTTATTTTACATAGAAAACGACCGACGATTTTCACTAAATTTTGTATTCCATCGTTTTCAGGCTCGAGAAGAGCATTGTGATAGGTCGGATGTTCGAAAAAACTCGATTTGTGGGTTATTTTGGGTCACTGTGTTTCATGGTCAAGCTAATTGCATCTAAAACAGCAAGAATGATTCAGTGGGAAAAATATATCGAGATAAACAGAAAGCTAATTTTGACCGAGCTTAGCTCGGTCATTCCTGCTAGTTTTATTTATGAATAAAGATGTAATTTTTATATTTCTGTAATATTTATATGATAAAATTCAAGGACAAGTTATAGTGATTTGTTTAAAAAATAGGATATATGTCAGCTTTGCAGTATGTTCAACATTTTTTAAAGTTTTCGATTACTATTTCAGGAACAAATGCTTCTTCTTTTTTTCTTTTTTTTTTTATACTTTGTAGTATATTTTATAGAGTTATACGCTATATGACCAAGTGTGACCGGTCACTTGCGATTTTAGGCATTTTGTTAAATATCTAGAAAAATATATGAGGAATTAACCTGAAACTGCAGGTGTGTAAACAGTATAGTATAGGTCATATATTTCCTCAAAGATTTTTTCCCAAAACCCCATAGGAGACTCTCAACAAATTGGAAAAGAACGAATATCTTTTGGATAACCCTGTAAAAACTAATGTAGCAAAAGCGTTCAAACTCGAGATTATTAATAAGTGGCTTATTGTAATATACTGTGTTCATTTTTATGAGGATAGCATGTATACTTGTAGAGAAATTAACGTTTTTTATAAAAACAGTCCCAAATTTCACCAAGTGTTTTGCTTATAATTTGCAGAGTTCTTAAAATTAAAAAAAAAGTTCTTTTCAGAAAATATGGCAAACAACATTGTACACAATACTCTGCAATCAGAATTTAAAAATAATAAAAATTGGATGAAAAATGAGCAGGTTTACTAAAAAATGTTTCACTGTGCATGCACGAATGCAATCAAAATATAATGTGCATAATGTATTAGCTAAGTAAATGGAACAACTTTTGTGAAAGTCTCAAAATCATAGCTTGAAAATTCTGAAAATTATCGTTGATAGAATAAACTCGAAATCCGTTGTTCCCAAAAGGAAACAAAAAGATGAGGGGTTGTATCCAAATATAGTAGTACGTGCAATATTGTGTATGCTATCTTGGCACTAATCAACAGATATTTGATACAATCCCTCATCTTTTTGCTTCTTTTTGGGAACAACGGATTTCGAGCTTATTCTATCAACGATAATTTTCAGAATTTTCAAGCTATGATTTTGAGACTTTCACAAAAGTTGCTCTATATACTTAGCTAATACACTATGTTTTATATCGCCACGCTCTTATTATTAACTAATTACTCTTAACTGAGGAAGAAAGCATAACTATAATATTACTTATAGTTTATTATATACATTATTTACAGCAGCTGCTAAACGCAGCTCTCAGAACAAGTCACATTTTACAACTGCGCAGAAATATTCTCGGCTACGTGCAAAGCCTTACAATTCCAGACTGTCCGTGTATGGTGCTGCCATCTATTAATACAGATCACTACTAATTCTGATTTGGTAGGGATATAACAACCCTCCCCTCATAGTTCAAACGAACTACAGGCAATCTTGCTCTTTGACTTCTTCGAACTGGAGCACTTTTCTGACAGTCCTCGTCATTGTTTTTAGTCAAATTGTCTTTTACAGTTTTATCTGTCGTAACATCATTTTTATTACTCATAACTGTACCTGTCACAACATGATGCGAAGGCTGAGATTGGCTTGGTTCTATAGTATCATCATTATTAAGCTGTTCTTTTATTTTTCCATTAATTCCCGGAAAACGGTTTTGGTTAACCCTTTCATACCTATTATAATTACTGTAATTTTTACCACTATATCCCATATTTTCAACTTTGTCTGACATTAGTTTATCATTGCGATTTATCTCTATAGCTCTCTCTGGTATTTCATAACTTATCTCTTTATTACATCTCAACTGATCAACGTGACATTTACACATTACTCCATCACATCTATTTACTAAAACCCATCTACTCCCCAATAATTTCATAATTTTTCCTTTTACCCATTTCTCCCCTTTTCCAAAATTTTTAACAAAAACTAAATCATGAAGTTTATATTTGTGCAGGGGTTGCTGTATTTTAGGTTTTGATGGTAATACCAAGTGAAGGGCTGTTCGAACTAGCCTTCCAAACATTAATTCAGCAGGAGTTTTACCAATCACCGAATGAGGAGTGGAATGATTTTCTAACAAAAATCGTGAAATTGACAATGTTATGTCACTTTTATCTAGCTTTCTAAGACAATTTTTCATAGTTTGCACATATCTTTCCGCTTGTCCGTTCGAAGACTGATGATAAGGTGGAACAGGCATATGCTTAATTCCATTATTTTTAAGAAATTCCTCAAATTCATCACTTCTGAACGCGAGTCCATTATCACTGACCAATTCAACAGGTAATCCAAATGTAGCAAAAATTCTCCTTAATACCTTAATTGTAGTTTTACTATCAGACCTGGGTACTACCTCTACCTCCAACCATTTAGTATAAGAATCGACTACTATTAAAAACATTTTACCTTCAAAAGGACCGGCATGATCTATATGGATCCTTTCCCAGGGCAGTTCAGATTTCCATATCAAGGGTTCCATTTTGGGACAATCCCTCGCAAACATCTGACATCTATTACAAGAATTTACCATTTGTTCAATTTCTTTATCCATATTTGGCCACCAAACTACCCCCCTAGTTTTCGCTTTCATGCTCGATATACCCTGATAAACGGAATGCAGTAATTTTAATATATATTCACAGCCTTCCTCTGATACGATCACTCTATGTCCCCACAATAGACAATTTTCTAAACAGGAAATTTCCTCCCTTCTACGAAAATATGGTTGATATTCTTCTGGTTTAACCTTTCGTGGCCACCCATGTAACACCCACTCTAAAATTTGTTTAGTTACAGGGTTTTCAGTTGTCCACTTTGCAATAGTTTTAGAAGTAACAGGCCAATTATCATTATTTGAAACAAACATTATTTCCGCAGGGTTACTCACTATATTTACAGTTTCTGGGAGAGGTAATCTACTTAATGCGTCAGCATTTTTATTATTTTTACCTTCGTGATACTCAATTGTATAATCATACCCAGCTAACATTAATGACCATCTCAGCATTCTAGGTGATAATGTATTAGGTACCTTTTTAACAGGATCAAACAATCTAATTAAAGGTTTATGATCTGTTATAATTTTAAATTTTTTTCCAGCTAAATATTGGTGAAATTTAGTGACACCAAACATTACAGATAAAGCTTCCTTATGAATCATTGCATAATTTCTTTCAGTTTTATTTAAAGTTCTCGAAGCATAAGCAATAGGTTTTTCTTTACCCTCAACAATGTGGCTTAAAACTGACCCTTTACCATATTCAGAAACATCTCAGTTTAAAACTATATCTTTGTTTACATCATATAATTCTAAAACAGGAGATGTACATAATAATTGTTTCACTTTTTGAAACGCTTTTTCATGCTTTTCTGACCATGCCCACTTTACATTATTATCTAATAATCTATGTAAAGGTTCTAAAACATCTGAAATATTAGGCAGGAAGTTTCTATAATAAGAAATTAAGCCTAAAAATGAACGCAATTGTGACACATTATTTGGAATGGGAGCATTCAAAATAGCATTAACTTTTTCTGGAATAGGTCTAATTCCTTCCTGAGATATTTTATGACCTAAATAAGAAACTTCCGAAACCATAAATTTTAATTTTTCCTTATTTAATCTTTTACCATGCTCAGAAAAGCATTTCAGAACATTTTCAACTCTTTCAGAATGTTCTGATTCATTACTAGCACTAATAATAACATCATCTAAAAATACACCAACATATTCAAATTTTTTTTAAATATGTTCAATTTTTCTTTGGAACATTCCAGGAGCACATTTTACCCCAAATGCTAATCGTAACACATTAAACAAACCTTTATGTGTATTTATAGTCAAAATTTTACTACTTTCGATATCTACAGGTTGTTGTAAATATGCATCTTTTAAATCAAAAACAGTAAAGAATTTTCCACCTGATAATTTAGAAAATAATTCTTCCATTCTAGGAAGAGGATAATTATCATTTTCAGTATTAGTATTAACTGTTGCTCTATAATCACCACATATTCTAACAGAACCATTAGGCTTAGGAACAATTACTATAGGACTAGCCCATTCTGAATGATCAACAGGTTTTAAAATACACTCATTAGTTAATCGTTACAATTCAACATCAGTAGCTTTCCTTAAAGCAAAAGGAACAGGTCGAGACTTTGCATCCTTTTTCAATTTTATTGACGCGGGAGGACCCTTGATTGTTCCGATCCCGTCAGCAAAAACATTAGGAAAATTTCTAATTAAATCATCTTTCGAAATGCTTTTAATCATATTTATATTAGGCCAAAATAATTTTGATGCTTTTAACCAAGTTTTTCCGATTAGACTCGGACCCTCCTCTTTAATTACTAATATTCTTAAATCAGGTATAGAATATTCATCAACAACAGCATTTACTTTTAATTCCCCCAAAACAGTTAAGGAATCTTTAGTATAAGTTTGCAACTTAATATTAGATTTAATTAAAGGCAGCTTACCTGAGAACAATTTATGAGCAACACTTTTACTTACAATCGTATGAGCCGCACCGCTATCAATTTCAAATTGTATATTTACACCATTTATTTTAACAGATTTTACCCACGACAGATTATTGGAGTTGTCGTCCATAAAATTTAAACAATATACTTCCTGAACAGTTTTAATTTTTCTGTTCTAAAAGGTTTCTCACTTTTCATTCCAAATTTTCTGTTACGACAACAAATTTTTAAATGCCCCAATCGATGGCAGAAATGGCATTCTGCAAATTTAAAAGGGCATAACTTAGGGTTATGATTTTTAGAACATCTATAACACGGTTTCTCAGGTGCGAATTTATCTTCTTTAGGCTTAGGTGCATGAGTATACTTCTCCACTTTCGATTTCTCTCCTTTCAGAACACGCACTTGATTGACAGTCATAGTATCTCCGATGTGTAGGGATTTCACTCCAGCATCAGCTATCTCAAATGACTCAGCTATTTCCACCGCTGTTTGGAACGTTAAATCCCTGGAATCCAGTAATTTTTGCTGTATTTTCTCATCCTGGATGCCAAACACCAACTGATCACGCAGGCGGTCATTAAGCGTATTTCCGAAGTTGCAATGTTCAGATAAACGATGTAACTCTCTTATAAAATCGGCTATACCTTGCTTCCTTAGTCGTTTCTGGAACTTAAATCGTTCGACAATTTCACTAGGGCGTGGTGAAAAATGATCTTTAGCTTTCTTTAAAAGATCCTCGTAACTGATTTCTTTCAGCGTATTCAGAACAATAATATCTCGTAAAATAGCAAATGTTGTTGTTCCCACAGAACTTAATAAAATATTCTTCTTCATATCATCATTTTTTATGCTATTCGCTGAAAAATAAAAATCAATTTTCTCGACGTAAATAGTCCAAGGAACATTCACATTATATTCTTCCAAGCGTCCCAGGGAAATTATTTCTTTATCTGCCATTTTCCGTGCCACTTTTTTTTCTTCCTTTTTCAAAACAAAAATAATTTTCACTGCATATTAATTTGGGTTAAATCCCATTTTCGTCGCCACTTTTATATCGCCACGCTCTTCTTATTAACTAATTACTCTTAACTGAGAAAGAAAGCATAACTATAATATTACTTATAGTTTATTATATACATTATTTACAGCAGCAGCTAAACGCAGCTCTCAGAACAAGTCACATTTTACAACTACGCAGAAGTATTCTCGGCTATGTGCAAAGCCTTACAATTCCAGACTGTCCGTGTATGGTGCTGCCATCTATTAATACAGATCGCTACTAATTCTGATTTGGTAGGGATATAACATTATGCATATTATATTTTGATTGCATTCGCGCATGCCCAGTGAATCATTTTTTAGTAAACATGCTCATTTTTCATCCAATTTTTATTATTATTTTTTTTATTCTGATTGCAGGGTATTATGTACAATGTTGTTTGTCATATTTTCTGAAAATAACTTTTCTTTATATTAAGAACTCTGCAAATTATAAGCAAAAAACTTCGCAAAATTTGGTACTGTTTTTATAAAAAAAATTAATTTCTCTACGAGTATACATGCTATCCTCATAAAAATGAACACAGTTTATTACAATAAGCCACTTAATCGTGATCTCCAGTTTGAACGCTTTTGCTACATTAGTTTTTTCAGGGTTATCCAAAAGATATTCGTTCTTTTTCAATTTGTTGACATTCCCCTATGGGGTTTCGGGAAAAAATCTTCGTGGAAATATATGACCTATACTATATTGTTTACACACCTGGAGTTTCAGGATAATTCCTCATGTATTTTTCTAGATATTTAACAAAATGTTTAAAATCGCAAGTGACCGGTCCCCTTTGGCCATATAGTGTATTAGAATAATGCAGAGTTTCCCCCAGGAATTTTCTGTCTTTTGGTTTACAAAATAGCATCCTTCTTACCCCTCATCAAAAAAATTAGCAATTTTTTTACCCTTCAGTATAACAAAAGTGCTCTTTCTCTTTTTTGTATTAAAAACTTGCTTGCACAGGAAAACACTCATTTGTTGTCTTGAAAAAGAAGCACCTTGCTCTTTTTTAAACCTGGGGGGAACTCTGATAAAGATTAATTTTTGTTAATGAAGCACTTTCTATTCATATTTGTTTAAAAGCTCTAGAAAACAATGAAAATGTGAAAAAATTAGCAAACTTTGAAGAATTGTTAATATCACTTACTATTTTTTATTCTTTTGTATAAATAGTATGTAAATATAAAGAATATATTGTCAGTTATAATTTAAAAAAATTATTTGTGACAGGCTTTGTGACCATCTTTCCATATTTTACATAAATTTCTAAATACCCAAGTTCGTAAAGCGGTAAAGCGTGATATGTTTGTATTAGTAACAATTTCGAACTTGTGATTTTAACTATGGACAGATAAATTGAGAAAGGATTTTATTTTGAGAAAAGGAATTGATTTTTACAGCTTTTAAATGAATAATTACTTTAAAAAATAAATCATAATATGAATCCGGAAGATACATCATCATTATCTCAAGACAAAAATATCTAAGCACCCAAGTCCATAAAGGAAAAGCATAAAATGTTTGCGTTAGTAACTATGTCGAACTTCAGATTTTAATTACAAACAGACAAATTGAAAAAGACTCATATTTTGAGAAAAGTAATTGATTTTCACTGGTTTTAAATGATCAATTACTCTAAGAAATAAATCACAAGATCAGTCCTTATGATGAGTCATCATTATCTTAAGACACAAATTTCTAAGCACACAAATCTGTAAAGGAAAAGCATAAAATATTTACTTACGAAATTTATGTAAAATATGGAAAGATGGTTGCCAAGCTCATCATGCATAATTTAGAAAAAAAAAATTAAATTTTCAGAAACATGTTATGATGTATTTAGTACAGAAAAAAAGAATTTCTATCAACATATATGTAGACACTTGACTTGCATATGCTAAATTTTTGAATAGAAAATGTTAAATAAGTTTCATTATATAAGCTTGGAAATTTGATGTCACACAATTTTTTAGCCACAACTTTTTTTTTACTTTATATATATATATATATATATATATTATTATCATTTTTTGTGCATAAATTTATAACATAATTTTTTTATGTTTTATTTATAAATTATTTATTTTCAGGTGTTGTTGAAGCGCCTTTTTCTGTTCCTATTTGTTGAAGATACTAAATCGTGTCTTCTTCCAAGCACTAAAAGAATGAGTATTTTCATCTTTTTCATCATTCTCTATTTTTTGACATTTCAAAAAACATCCTGAATATTGTAATTTCAATAATGTTTGATTCAAATAATAGTAAAGGGTTCAAGAGATGATCATGTCTAAGATTTAGTAGTTCTTAGTAGTAAATTCTTATGTTATATCATCTAATACACTTTGTCATGGAAATTCTACTAGGATTTAAATTGATTTTATATTAAACTCTGAAAATTCTGAATTTATTTAATTTTTTTGTATTTTTTTATTGCAATGTTGTCTGTATGAAGATATCAATTTCTGCCTTTGTGATGTCTTGAACTGAAATCAAATAAAAATTCAGTTTTTGTTAGAATTCGTTTCGATATTTTCATATGTGATACTTGTTCTAATATAGTAAATCCTGTGAAATCAGAATCTCATGGAATTGGGAGGGGGGGACCTTCTTTAAGCAGGTTTCTGTCATAATAGGTATAATTTTATAGTATTCTTTCCATTGAAACTATGGCATTTTTCTGTTTCAGATAGGTTCTGTTTTTTCAAGTTTTTGCTAATTTATTTCTTTAGCAAGAAGAGAGATCTAATTATGTCAGTGAGTAACAACTCGAAAATGTTATTATTGTTAAATACAAGGATTTGAGGGGAAGGTTATGGGGGTCATTTCTCCTTCTAAAAACAGGCAGTTTCTACAGAACAATATATTTTTAAATGTAAATATGCATTAATGCACAAAAAGTGCTTTATTCTATGATGCAGTGATAAATTCAGGAGGTGATCGATCCTTGAAGAAAAGGCTGAGATTCCTTTCAAAGAGATTTTGAATTTTCTATTGTGTAAATTTCTTAAAAAGGATCAATAAATTCAATGCAGGATCTTATCTCCTTCGTATGTTCCATAATACCATACTTCTGTAATATTTCCTTTGGAGCAGAAAATCTGCCCCTAGAGAAAAGCCCAAATAATGAGCCCCTTGCCCCATGGTTTCCATTTGGGGGAGATTAGAAGGGGTAGTTGCTCCTCCCAAAGGAGTTTGATATTTCAGAATCATCATATGTGAGACTAATTATTTTTTCTTTTTCAGAAAGTGCACAAAAGCAAAAATAATTTGTCAGATTTGATTGAAATAGAAGCATTAAATAAACACTTCAGCAGAAAAATTAATAATTATCAATAATATTTACTAAAGTCTTCTAATTGCAACATTCTCAATGTGAAGCACATTTATCATTAATGAGCACTTTGGCTAATTTAAAAAATGTATGTGAAAATAAACTGCATCAGTTGTTCCTCAGCTGTGCGCAACAAGATAATAAAATGTCTCCCTCAACGGAAACTTAACCTCCCCCCCGTCCCCCCTCTGAAAAAAAAAAAGGTTTTGACATGGCATTCCTGCTCTCCACAAAATAAAAGAAAAAAAAGCAGAAATGATGCCCTTTAAATGGAGAGCTGGATTCACACTGGCTTAAAAAAAATGCCAATATTTTAGATTTAAAATATTTCTTTTGTCAATATAATATTCAAAACTGAACTTTATCTTTTTTTTTTTTTTTTTAAATCTCAATAACTTTCATATTTGTACATTTTTCTTTACCTCTCTTATGAGAAATCTTTAAAACCAGAAGAATGATCCAAAAAGAATTAGTTATTTTATTCTCTTTTTTAGCCATATTAATATGGCATTTTCAGTATGTTTAATATTAATAGTAAAATTTACATTGGATTGGAGTCTAAACAATATGACTTATGCAAAAACCTACTTTATTTACTCAACCATCCTATCCATATCAGTTCTCTCTATTAAAGCTGTTCTCAAATCCAAAAGGGCAACTTTATGACATAAGTTTTAATTTATTTTTGTTCTGAAATGCATGAAACTAGCAGGTGCTGTTGTTCAGAAACTATGTAATTGAGCTGTTTTTCCCTTTTTTTGCAAACACAATAGATCTTTCAGAAAATAGTGTCAAAGTGGGCGCTTTGACCCGAATTTCCACTAAAGAAGAATAATCACTCAAGAAAGGGTGAAAAACATGTTTGTCACATGATCAAAATTGCTTATAACTCAATAGGTAATTTATTGATAAAAAATTGGAAAACATAGTTCAATTCCAAATCACTTCCATAGTCGGGGCTTCCAATTTTATATCTTTCCATTAAAAATGAATTTGTAAATGTGTCAAAATGTTTTGTGCTTGTTGAGCAGAGCAGTTGAGAACAGCCTTAAGGTCATACATCAGTGATGCAGGTGTTCTCCTCTTGGATAGCAAAATCTCATGTTAACCTATGGGAAAACTTAATTAGGTGATTACACATTACTTAATATAAATATTGCAAAACTGTTTTTACCACCAGAAAGTAGATGTCGAATGCACATCTAGTGTGTTTTCAAAAATTATTTTCTTACATTTTAAATGTTTTAAAAATGCTAGAAACTTAAAAATTTTCACTTAGGCAAAATTAAAAATATATATATAGTCTCCATAAAAATATTGAAAATTTAGAAAAAGAATTTGAAAATGCACTACGTCTTCTTTCTTATAGTGAAGTCCATTTTTTATATTTATATTAGCTAATGAATAATCACGTAATTAAGTTTCACTATAGGTTAACATGATATTTCATGATCACAGAGGATCACTGATGCAGGCCCTCAATGCCATGTTTGAGGGGATAAAAATCAAATCCTTTTTAAGCTTTTTATAAATGTCTAACTTCTTTAACATTGATTGATATGTAATGAATACTTAAAACCATAAATCACAGTCAACTATCATTGTGACAGTTATTGGGCTCTTAAAATCAAACTAGAGTTAAAATAAACATTATGAATACTTAAAACCATAAATAGTGATTTACTTTTCCAAATATGACAGTTGATTACATTTAGGCTATAAATTCTAATTATTTTTCCTCAAATTTGACAGTTTTTAGATTCATGATTATATTTAAATTATAATCAATGTCAAAATAAGTATTTGATATGTCATAAATACTAATTAGCTTTCCTCTAGCTGACATTTATTAAAACATAAATAATCATTTTATTAAAACACAATCATTAGTGTCATAGGTATCAATTACCATTCGTGATGCAATCAGGCTTGAGTTAGCCTGTTGCCACACCTATTAAAGAACATTGAGCCAATTAAATTAAATTATCCTCCCAAATTAATACTTTCGTCCTCTACTGGACAATATTCTAAATTCATAAAAAAAACTTATGTGCTCAGCCGAAGACTTACTTTTTTTTTTTAGATTTGAGCGTACTCTTATACCTGTATAATGTAACACAGGAAACACAATGGTATCTCAGGGCCTTCTGCAGACTTCCGAGTCTCTTGTACTGCAAATGTGCTAAATAAACAAAGTTTACTGAAAAAGACGAGGTCCCGTGGTCCTGAGTCACTTATTTAATCTACCAGCAACATCTTTTAAGTATCACCACCTGCCAAGTCCTTACATGTATATTACATCTGCGATTCCATACTTGTTCAGTTTGGTTTTTATTAATTGATTTTAGAAACATGCAGTTATTCAATTTGACAAAATATTTCTCAACCCTAGTAAACACCATGCTAAATGTAAGTCTTGGGAAATATTCAGTTTTTACCACTTGTGATAAATTGCAAAAAACTTATTGAAAATGACAATAAAAAAATTCAATTCAGTGCTCCAACGAGATAAGGGGCTGTGCATATATAACATTATCACTTTAGGAGGAAGGTGTATAATATATAAGATATTTGTTGTGTTTACTGACAAAGAAAGGAAATGTTAAAATAAATAATCATTGTTTAACATCTGATATATGATTTAAAAATAAAAAATATATTACAATTCATCAGACATACAAGTAAAAATTACATAAATACATTTAATACAATTAAAAAAACATGTTTTGAGCAGGTCCGGACTGGCGCCTTTGGGGGCCCTCGACTAGAGATTGAATAGGGGCCCTTTACCGGGAAATTTAGAGGGATTGGAATATTAGAATATTTATTTTTTGAAAATTAGGCTTATATGCCTACAAACCACATTTAGCTATTGTGTCGCTTGGAAAATATTAGATTGTATCAAATGTCATTTCGTTTTCACAATCAAAACTTCGTTGCAGTATTTCAACATAAAATAAACGTATCACAAATCAATATATAAACCATGAAATTCTATGGTTTCTTTCCATCTTACTGAAAGTTGAACAATACCATTTTTATACCAATCTTTGGATTTGGAAGCAAAAAAGCCTAGAAAACCCCGTTCCAGATCGTTTACATCGTCGACGAACATTACGCAAGCGTCTTCTACCAAAAATGATGCCATAGAACGGAACATGTAACAGTCCGAAGGAGCAAGGTCCGGACTATGTGGGGGATGAGGTAAAAGTTCAATTCCGTCAAGCTCTTCTACTTTATTGCGAGACGTGTGCGGTCTTGCATGTATGGAATAGGGATGTTGGAGAATAGGTCTCCCTCTATAATGCAGGGCATTTGCTTTTCAAAGAAGCATATATCCTGTCCATCTGTTCACAGTAAATTTCAGAGTTGACCGATCGATCATGTGGAATGATTTAAAAATGAATATAATGCTCAAAATTCCACCAGACGTTGATCATGAACTTCTTTTCAAACCACCCTTGTTTTGTAACAGGTTGGACTGATTGTCCCACATCCAGCCATTATTTTTGATTATCTGGGTTCCGTAGATATACCCATTTCTCATTATATGTCACTTTGGGTTTGAAAAACAGCAAATCCTGTAAGTTTTTCAGAAGATTTTTGCACATTTTCACTCTGTGATTTGCTTGCTGCGTAGTCATTTCATAAAGAACTTCTCTAGAGTTCTTGTACGTTTTCTGTTGTTTATGTAAAGCTTGGCATATTGTGCCATTGGACGGTCCTAGCTCCTCTGAAAGTTTCCATCTGCTGGTGGTTGACTTAATCTCCACTCTTTGCTTCAAATCTTCCAGATTAAAAAGTGATTGCTACTCACTTCTGGGTTTCATTTCAAGTGACAAGTCATCTCCCTTAAAACGTTTGAACCACTTTTGGGCTGTACAATCGCTGATCCTATCATCCCCTTCAACTTTTTGAATTTTATGAGATGATTCAGCAACTTTATGACCAATATTGTTCATATCAATCATGTTTCAATATTTGTATCAGCCATTATATAACCTACAAATAGATAAAAGAATAGGTATTAGTGTAATACCTACATGGAGGAACATATACTCTTTAATATAACATTTTGCATTGGTCGTTAATTATAAGATCGTGCTGTCTATATAGCCTTACATATATAGGTATTCAAAAAACGAAAATACTTTTTATACACACTAATACTTGGGTAAAAAAGTAAACTTTTTCTGATGTAGTTTACTTACTTTTGAAAAAATAAGTATACTAATTAATTATGAGTTGTCTATAATTTAAAAATGAGAGGTAAAATATCTTTAGTTTTATGCTACCAAATCACAATGTTGAAGCTATAATAATCCAAATCCTACTATAATACCTAAGTAAATATTAAAAAGAACTAAAATCATGCATCCAGCATAGACTATGTAACACTTTCCAACTCATCCAGAAACTGTAATAAAACTTTACAGTTAGAAAATGCAGCTTTATCCATTACTGAAATTTCCATCAAAAGTCACAAAAATATCGATTTTTTTTGGGCAGCCTTGTATATGATCTGTAGATTTGTATGTATATTACGCTGTATGCTAAAAGTATGTTCAATTAAATGCATAGTGCAGTTGAAAATTTCTATTCAGCAATTCCTGTCAATAAATGGAAATGTATTTGAGTTCTTTTGTGTAGCCCTGTATATGATCTATAGAATTTATATTCTCTAAGTAATATGAAAAAAAAAAATTTAAATTTTAAATTGTGTACCACAACTGAAAACACACTTACAGCAATTCCCGGTAGCAGAAAGTTCCTGACGGGTGACGTGCGTCGCAGATTTTCTTTTCCCTTTTGCAGATTTTTTTTTCTATTGGATCTTTTTCCAACTTTTTATTATATCTAGTTCTTTATTATTTATTACTAAAACTTAAGATTATTATTAATAAAAATGAGTAAAATGCGTAAAAACATTAAAAGTAAATGATTAATTAATTAAAGGTTCATTTGTAACATTTTACCTGCAGTCCCTGAAAGATCTGTCGCAGACACTTGGAGAATTTTCTGCTATTGGGCAGCAATTATTCTTTATATTCAGTACTGTAGTCAAATACTTTTGTGTGTCCCTGTAAATGAACCATAAATTATATGCACACCAGATTCTACAATAAGAGCTTTGTAAGTACACCTCAGTGATATCTATCAATTTCAAAAAGTTAAAAAAAGTGTAATATCATTAAAATATACCGCAAACGATATTTCCCCATAGGCCATAATGTAACGGAATACTTTTGAGTGTCCCTGTAAATGAACCGTACACGTTACACACTTCATTTTCAATACCGAACATGCCATGGTAAACCCCAACAATACATGTATCAATTTAATGATAATCTGACTATATTTACGCAAGTTAGAGCATGGACAGAGAAACGGAATTCATAAACACTTTTCAACTATGTTGGAAAGTGTTAAAAGCGGCACAGCAGTAATAAAAAACCAAGCATGTTGAAAAAAAAACAATGTCATCTTTAATTTTGATTTAATTGTTACGAATTGTAAAATAGATTTTATTACTAATAGAAAAATAGGTTTTGGCCAGTTCTTCACTTATCCTGACTATGCAATCTGTAATAACATCTTTATCCGAGTTATAAAATAAGTCTCTTTCTACGTTCATGAAAAGAAGATTAGACATAAGGTTTTGGCTTAAAGTAGACCTAAGTCGATTCTGAACTATTTTAAGTTTAGAAAACACCCTTTCACAGGTGACTTTTCTACGTGGCATGGTTAGTACAAACTTGTAAGGTATATACATGTTGGTAAATATTCAAGATTATGAGAGTTCAAAAGCAACAGAAAAGGCACATGATAACCACAGAAAACATTGTTTCCTGCCAGAGTAGTAACCATAATGATTTTTGTCTTCTTCAAATTCAGATTCTATACAACGTCATATTCACAGATTTCTTCTGCTCCATTCAGATTGTTTTGTTTATCTTTCAATGTTAGTTTTTTCAGCCACTGTAAAACTTTCATACTGATCTGCAAACTATTTCAGCTCTATCAATAAATGATTTCTTTCAACTTTACCAAGTTTAGAAATACTACAAAGGACTTATGTTGGAAAACTATCAAGCATTACGATTTCATTAAATTTCTTTGATTCTAACTAGGAATTGATCGACTAAATCTTTCTTCGATACTTGTACTGGCACAATCTAAAACCCTGAAAAAGACCAATTTAATTTGAGTATTTTGAGTAATTAAGATCCAAGGAGCTTCGTCTATTGATTTTTCACCAGGTGTTATCCTACTTCTACATAAATAGCGGAGTGGAATGGGACAGTAGGTTTTTCTCTCTCAGATGTCTTCAAGACTTGTTGAATATTCTTGTTCATCTTTTACCCACCACAGGTCTGTGCATAAACAGTGAAAAATCTTTCACTTTTTCGTGGATTGCCTACAAGAGGCAAAAGAAAATAATTTATGATTACGATGCGAGGTTTTATGTGGGGTCTTGCCAGCTGAGACTGCTCGCTTTTGATGAATGTTTTACCTACCTTGGTATCTCTTTGACCCCGAATGGTAGGATTTTCCAACCACCTGCGGTTGGCTCTGATCTCAAGATGCTGCAGTCTGCTTATTTAAAGCCGCAGCAGAAAATGTACCTTCTCTGCCATATGCTCCTGCTGAGATATTATCACCAGTTTGTGCTTGGTAACCTGTATGCAGGAAACCTCAAGAAGATCGACCTGAAGGTGCGCAGGTTTGTTCGGGAGGTTCTCCACCTTCCGCATGATGTCCCACCAAGTGCTTTTCACGCTCGCGTGAAAGATGGCGTAATGGGACTGCCGTGCATGAGGTGGATTGTTCCTGTAATGGCCCTGCGACGTCTCTCTGCAGATCGGGAGAGAATCCTTCGGTCATGACTGCCCCTGATGTCAGTCGCTTAACATCTAGAGCCAGGGTCGATTCCTTCTTTAAGAGGGAGCTGAATAACCGATGCGATGGAAGAACTGGCCTACAGCAATGTGGTGCCGTCCCTGCAGCGTCGGCTTGGCTTTATGGCGGCACTTCCGTCATGTCCGGTAGGGACTACATTGCTTTGATTCAGGTCCGGTACAATTGTTTATACACAAGAGCTAGGGCAGCATCTCGATGCTGAGAAGCTTTGCTCACGTGGCTTTTGCGTACCCGAAACCCTGAATCATGTTTCTCAGCTATGCTTTTCAAGTCATGGCCTAAGAATACAGCATCATGATGCTCTGTCAAACTACCTGGCACGCTCTCTTGAACAACGTGGCTACTCTGTCCACCGAGAGCCCCATTTTCGTGCCAATGGTAGGAGGTGGAAGCCTGACCTTGTGGCCTACTGCATCGATCATGTTCTCGTAATTGATTCACAAGTAACTACTGACCAATTTTCTCTTGCTGAGACCCATTTCCAAAAAGTTCAAAAGTACGAGGTCTTAAGGGCAAATCTTCAAAATTTTAGACCAAATGGTGTCTTTTTTGGCTCTCTGACGTTTTCTTGCCAAGGTCTCATGTCCTTAGATTCGGCCAAGTTTCTCCCAGCTTTCCATCTGCTGCGTCCGGTCGATATAAAGATCCTAGCTGTTCGAACCCTTTCGTGAACCCAGCGACTTTGGAGCGCTCACCAGAGGATGACTTTACAGCTGCAAAAGAGGTCCTGTGTCGCCAATCGACGAGTCCCATAACTTTATCTTTGTGTTGTCGGGTTGAGCACTACCTTTAAGTGTGCGCATGTATTTTTCGATGTGTGTATCGCGATCTTGTTCTGTATATAATGAATAAATATTTTTAATATTCTAAACATTTCATCAATCACACACTAGACGAAGCAATGGTAGCCCAATCTTTAGTTGAAAAATTTGATGATCTGTATAAGATTGTAATAGAATAAAGAAAAACATTATTTCAAGAATCGAAAGTAAATTTGTGTCATATACTTTTTATGCTTTCTGTATATTAATGACTTGTTTATGCGTAGATGAAACAGCTTCCCTATTTATGAACATCATACTGTATGTTATCCATAACTTAAACTAAGCCTAAAACTAGCATTTTTGTTTATACAAGAAGTTTAACATAAAAGAATTTAGTGGGGAGGAATGGGACATGCCAGTAAAGGGGGGGAATGGGACAAGTCAAATTACTTCTTTTTAAACAGATGAATGTAAATTTCTAATATGCAAATATTTTTAAATGGCAATATATTAATTATAACATTGATAATGTATCCATTTACTTCAAAATGTAAATAAATTGAACTGATGATTTTTTAATGTCATCTGTGATTGACAATCCTGAATTTTCCTTCCAGTACTGAAGAAACAGGAATTTGATATTGTGGTACTGACATTATCAACCTACAATCTTCGTTAGACTGTATATGTAGCATACACTAAAAAGTTTGTACAAAGTCAAATCACATGAATCATCGACTACTGTTATTTCTAAAAGTCCTTCATATCTCTTTCTTTGAACGACATAGCAGACGCAAATTGCAACCGGTCCATAGCAGCTGCATCTTGAGTACTATCTGACACAATTTACAATTAAATCTAGTTTAATAAGCAAAAGTTACATATTGAGTTAGGAATATTAGTGTGAACTACATCTTGGTTCGTAAGCAAGAGAATAACAACAACGCGGTACATATATGAGAAAACATTTAAGAGGATGTAGTTAAATTCAAACAGTCTGTTACAGTTTGTACAACTTAAAATAGGGCAAATTACATTTTCATTTGCAGAATAAAAGTATTTTTTAAAACCAGATTCTATCGAAATGCCACAGAGTACGACGAATTGGAGGAATTACAAAAAGCTTTTCGCGATTTTTTTCAGCTGTCTTGCCAGTCCTGTTTTCTGTTTCAGCAGAAATTTAGCACATGAAGTAAATCTCCGTAGGGAGACTTTGCTGTTTCGATCAGTCAGTGTCGCGATGTGCTCTGAGCCTATGAGCGCTACACAGAGTGCGATGAGTAAGACAGCAGCTCTCCTCCGTTTGGTTAGCGACATGCCACCGCCACCGGTGCTACTACATAGGCTACCGTAAACAAAAACCAACTGGCAACTGCTTAAAATTGATAGTAAATGCGTAAGATTACTGGGAAACAGTCAAATTATTCTGATGTAACTAGTTATAAAGCAATATATCCATTTAGGAGGCCCCTCCGGGGGCCCTCGGCAATCGCCGACCAGCCGACCTGGCCAGTCCGTGCCTGGTTTTGAGCTAAATTTTAGCCCCTCATCAGTGCAATAAATAACATTCAAATGACCAGAAAACTATACATCATGTTTACAGTGAAAAAATATTAGCAGTTAAAATTAAAGAAAGTATAAAAAATATCAAAGCAGTGTTGTGTATTCAGGTGGAAGTGCACATGATTCATTTATCAGCGAAGTGTGCTTATGAGTGAACACACCTTCCAGAAAAACTATTTTTTTTTAACATTATTGCAACCTGATCTGATAACTGTCATATTTGCGAAATCTGGGATATGGTCGGTATCTAAAAAATGCTGTACAATTTTAGACTGTAGGCTTCCAGATTTAAAATATAAAATAAATTACATTGTAAGTGTTGTCCACTTTTTTCGATAAGTTCTGCTTTCACCCTCCCTGTGCAGGGGACAAGTGCAAGAAGGCAATTGTTAATATTACTGTCGAATGCATTTATTAAATAGTTTTAAATCTTTTTTAGATGTTATATGATATAAAGTTATTTCATGTGTAATAGGGGTATTTTATTGACTTCTTCTCTTCATTTGAATCGTTAAGTATGTGAATACATGTATAACCATTTTTGTATGTCACTGCAAACATATATAAAAATAAAAAGAATTTTTAGACTTTGACAATGACATCATTAAGGGGGAAAGAATGTTCGAGAAATGATATCACAAGGGGGCAGGAGTAGGTGAGGTCTAAAATTATCAAAATGTTGATAAAGTTATACATGTACAGCTCCTATGAGATAACTGTCAGTGCATGAAGTTGCTTCAAAATTTAATAGTATGATTCAACTAAAATAAGTTTTTGACACATGCTTTTTTTGGTCATCAGCCCTGACCTTTCTACTGAACCAATTTTGATAATTATTTTTTAAAATGAAAGTTGTTCATTTGTAGATGTGCCCGTTCTAGCTATTTTTTAATTTATTTCCGTTTTTGTATTTTATTTTTAATTTAAAAAGTTTTTTATTATATTTCTTCAAAATTCTTGTAGTTGGATTACTTCCATTGTTGCGGAGAAATATGAAATAATGAGGTTTATTTGTTTTTATTGTTTATATCCTTATTGATGCCATTTTCTCATTACAATCAAAAGTAACTTTTTAATTTTTTTTTAAACAGAAAATGACACCAGCCTTTAAAACACACTCTCATTCATAAATCTTTTACATTTCAATATTTTTTCATTATGCTGATACTGAGTTTGAGACACTAGGCAAAATGATTCAGTGAGTGAAAATGATGTCCCATTTAAAACAAAACAATCATTTTCTTTGATAAAACTACATATTTGACCACAAATGCGTCTAAAAGACAAATTTCTGATTTTTTTATTCGCGGGTACTGAACCTCATGTCAAGAGTGTGAATGTTCATATGACAAGTTGTATCGGACAAACGTGACTTTAAGTTTGGAAATATATTCATTAATAATTTATTGCACGTTAAACTACTTTTAAATGGTGAATAGAGATTTGAGTAGTGCGTATGTATATTTTGAGAATGTGAAAATGACGTAAGACTTAGAGTTATTGGGAAAAAATTCTATGATGTAACAAAGCGATATTCTTTTTGCTGATTTTTCATCCCGTATAATACCAAACATAAGAGCCTCAATCAATAATTTCATCATATTTACTCATCTTGATTACGTATTCTAACTGAAGAAATAAGATGAATTTTTTACTGTAATTATTTTTGTAAGTTTATTATAAATTCAATCTAACAATTATTTTCTAAGCATTTTAGTTCTTCGAATTTTGACAGGTTCCAATTCGTTATTATGTAAATTAGATAAAATTCAATATGTTAAATAAAAATTGTTTATTATCAAGATAAATTAAAGTTAAGAACGCTACTGCATAGAAAGCTCATGTTTATTAAAAATAAAAACTTCACCATCATTACCAGTTCTGGTGTATGACCATGTATGACCATGTCTGGTGTATGGCCATGTTCTATGTATTTACCAAAAGGCAGTTCTACTTTTACATTTGATTTCAACACAATGGAACAAAATATTTACTTCATTTTTGTAAAAATTTTGGCATAATTAAGTTTTAAGAAAGTGCAACCTTTTGCCAAATAATATAAGCAGTCACAAAAATTAAACTAAAACCACTGAGAAAATTTCAAATCTTATATCATTAAATGGGCAGTTCTTGCATTATAATAATGATATTAAATGTGCCAATTGGTTTTGGACTTAATTGTGGAATTTTCCCCAAGAAAACAACTGCAAAATTAGTTTTTTCCCATTTGTTCCTGAGTGAAGCTTGGTCAACCTAATACTGGCTTGTTTATGTAGCCATGTCTTACATGTCATACATTGTTATTTGGCTTATTTTGTATATTTTAAATAAATTGTTTTTTATTGTATGTACGGTAGAGCGCTGATTATCCGAACAAGTCGGGACCGACCCTAGTTCCGATAAGCAAAAGTTTGGATAAATGGACAGACAATTTAAGGGATGTTCCTAACTATACTAAAACCTTCACACTTTATCCAGGCTTAGAACTGCCAACACCAGTTAAAACTGGCATTGTTTTTTATATTATATATATATATATATATATATATATATATATGTGCACACCTGCCAACTGCTACGAAAAAATCGTAGTTGCTACAATTTGGATCTATGAACTACGATGCTACGAAAATCATCTTAAACTAAGATTTTTTGTAAAATATACGCAAACGCATTTTTTTTTCTAGTTGCAATTTTTATCCCATGGAGAATATTTTTCAGGAGTGATTCTATTCCGAAATTTCCAAAATTTCAAAGTATTCATTTTCGAAAGTTTTAAAAAAATTGGTCATTAGTCCGAAAATTCGGCCATTAAAAAATGCTCATGGGGAAAAAAAATCTGGGCTGCAAAACAAACTTCTTAACATAAAAACCCTCTTTATGTATATTAACCACAAGTGAATCGTGTTTCTGTAAATATTTATACAGGAATTCCCTTCCTTAGAAACAGGGGTGCCATTTTAAGAATTTCTGGAAGAGCGAGGTGGTTCTTTGAGGGGCAAGGTTTGAAATAGTGTGCAAAATCGCACGATTTGCACACGGAAAAGGAGAGTCCTGCATAAAGAAAAATGCTGTGCAGCATTCCCCCCTGTAAATTCTTCCACAGACCTATGATCCTTTTGCGAGTATATTTTGAAATTTCTTGGAAGTCTGCGATTTTTTTTTCTTTTATGGAATTTCCCTAAATTAATTCATGAATAGATCGTGGAAAAAATTGAGAATTTCTTCAAATGATCGCGTAAAAATATCGGATATTTCGCCGAAGGTTTCAGAAACAAATAGTAACTATCTTCAATTGGTCGCTGAATAAAATCGCTAATTTCGTTAAGAGTTCAGAAAGAAATTGCGAATTTCGTCAAAAAAGTGCGCAAAATATCACGAATTTCGATAAAGTATCGAGGGGAAAATATTGTAAATTTCGTCAAAAGGTCGCGGAAACGAGTAGTGAATTTTGTTAATTGGTCGCGAAAAGATATTGAAATTTTTGCTAATCGGTTGCGATAAACTATTGCTAATTTCGACAAATGACCATGTAAAAATATTAATTTCGTCAATTAGTCACTGGAGAAAATAAATTTCGTCAAAGGATCGTGGTAAAAACGTGAATTTTATCAAAATATCGCAGAAACAAAACATAAATTTGACCGACAGATCGTGGAAAGAAAACACTTATTTCGTCAAAGGATCGTAGTAAAAAATGCAAAATTCGTTAAAGGATTGTGGTAAAAAATGCAAATTTCGTCCAAAGTTCGTGGTAAATAGTGCGGATTTCTAGTAAGAATCGCGATGGAAAAATATGAATTACGATTGTTGAAAAAAAAAGGGAATATCCTAAAATGATCGCGGGAAAAAAGTCGTGAATTTCGTCGAAATTTACTGCACTGGGCTAAAAAATTGGAACCAGGCTCCTTTTACAAATCTTAAAAGAAACCGCTTTGAAACGAGAAGAAACTCAAAAAATCATATAAAAATTTTCAGAGGAAAAAAATATATTGAGTTGTTGAAAGACTGAAACCTTATTCCTTTTACGAATGTCAAAAGATGGCTGCGAAACACGAAAAACCAACCAACCAATTTCCAGATTAATTTTAATTTTGTGTGCTACGATTTCTCATTTTCAAAGGTTGGCAGGTCTGTATATGATATGTATTGTCTTCAATTTCTTTTGTTTACATTTTTATTATTTAAAATTTTCTTTTTCTCTTTTTATCATTTTCTGAACTTCAGAGAATCAGAGATTATAATTTAAGAAAAAAAGCTTTCAATTGTTGCTTGCTTCAAAGAAGACATTTTTTTCAATGCTGCCATATCTCAAATTTTTCTTAAATACGTTAGTTGAATAGGATCAGCGTTCTTCTGTTGTTCAAGCCATTTCATAGCTGTTTCCAAACATTCCAAGGCTTCGTTATGTGATGGACCTGGGTCATTTTCAGAACATTCGTTTTCATTTTCTTCAGTTTCTTTTTCATCTTGAATCTCATCGACAATCTCATCGTCATTTAAAATCTGATACCCAGGGTCATGTACATCACTATTTAACCACTTGTAAATTTCATTTTCTTCATAGCTTAGGATTCTTTCCATCTCCTTTATTGTTTTACATTCCTCATTTTCTGATCCACTATCAGTTTTATCTTTATTAAAAATTTTATTCCAAGCTTTTTTTAATGCTGGATTTTACTAGATTCCAGGAATCAGAAGCCGTTATACAGCAATCTTTCAAATCAATTTTGATGGTATCTTGGGATTCAGGCTCATCTGTTTCTTCTGATAAAAAGAGCATTCTTAACATTTGTTTTCTATAAAGTCGTTTGAATGTCCCTATCACACTTTGATCCATGGGTTGGATTACGGATGTAACATTAGGTGGCAAGAACTTTACCTGAAAAATGAGAGAAATATGATGTTTGGATAATTGGAAATTCGGTTTTTAAAAATTTTTGAGAGAAATTAGCTGTTTGGATAATTGGAAGTTCGGTTAACTGGAGTTCTGATAATCGGCACTCTACTGTATTAAATATTGTAAATTTTGAACAAATTGCTTGTACATTTGATACATTGATAGTTGTTGCATAAAGATATGACGATCTGTTGGCATTTTAAAATATAAATAAAGATTGATAGAAAGTGCCTTTGAAAATTTTGCTTTTTTTGTCAAATTTAATCTCTCTATTTTCTTTATTGCATCAAGATCCCTGTAAAAAGAACCTGACATACTAACTGATAAGCTTGTTTTGAATCTAACCACTTTATTATTTTACTATGAATAAAGACTAAAATACATTCCAAGATGCAGCCTACATCTTTGGAACTTCATGCCTGTCAATCAGATGGATCAGATGTCAATCTATCTGTCTTTTTTTAAATAATGAGATAGACAGAGTAATAAGAATACTAAAATAGCAATTAAGGATTTTTTTATTCTAAAATAAAACATTAAAATTAATTTATTTTATTATATTGTAATATTTAAAACATATAAACAAAACAAATCAAGAATAGGAATGTTATTTATGAAGTTGATTATTTTTAATGTATCTTCCTAATTCACTGTTTTTCCTGGCAATTATAAATTTTTTCAATATTTACGAGTTTTCCCGCTGAGTAATTTCTTTTCTTTTTTTTTTTTTTTTTTTTTTTTTTGCTGATGCCTTTCTGTTTTATTTCATATATTTTCTCCTTTTTGTAAAAAATGATATTTTCATGCTTCTATAATATTAATATTTATGTTTGTGTTATGCAGATGATGGATTTTCTCCAGAAAAGGGAGAAAGAGTTTCTCGTTGCTTAAAATATTTATCATTTATTGAAGACTTCACAGGAGATTTGACATTCATTTTAAGAGATGATAGCATTTTTGATCATATATACATGAAACGATTAAAGGTTAGTTGTGTTTCTTCTTCTTATTACTTTTAATTTGAAACAGTATTTATTTTAAACATGTTGTAATAGTGTTGACTCTAGAACAAAAGGGCTGCCGGGTGGGAATTTAATAAAAAAGGGCTCATTGTTCTTAAAAAGGGCACTCTTGAATCCTCTTCCAAAAACATATTTTAAACTGGTTTGTTTAGAATGCCCTAGTAGTTTTTCAGTAGATTTTTTTAATATTTTCCCAAACGACTGCCGAATTTTGAAATGTATGCCCTCAACCAATCGATGAATTTCTCGATATTTTCCTGCGACCGATGGACGAATTTCGAGATTTTTTTTTAAACACAGTTTGAAAAACATTGAGTTTTCGGATTTGTCCCCACGACTTATATTCCTAAAACTCTTATTTTTTTTTCTTATACAACCACTTGGCGAATTTTCCTTTTTTTTTCGAACAAGTGATTGACAAATTTCGCTACTTTTTCCATGCTGGATAGATGAATTTTGAAAAATTTTTACAGAAATCGATCAGCGAATTTTGTATTTTTTATTTTATTTATTTATTTTTTCAGCCAATCAACAAATTTCTTCATTTCCCCCCACTGTCCTGTACCAATTGACTAATTGTACTTCCTCCCTCTTCCCCTTAGCCAATCGACAAATTTAACTTTTTTTCCTCGTCTGATTCACGAAATTCACAGTTTTTTCTTACAGGTAATTAACGTATTTCATGTGAAAGAGTATGGCAAAAAGAGTAAGTACCACCAGGCACATAAAGTATTTTGAAAAAGGCCACTGTGCCCATAAAGTAGTAAGAAGGCCACCATGTGCAAAAACCAAAAAGTAGTCAAAAAGGGATGCTGGCGCTGGGTGCTGCACCCTACCAAATTGGCGAGTCAACACTATGTAAGATCTCATTATTGAATAATTCATTCCGAGCTTTATTTATCTATCTATTGGGTAAAAACTGTTCATTATTCTAATTAACAAAATCTCTCAACACCCTTTTTTTCTTTAAAAAAGACGAAAGAAAAAAGTATTGTATTTATAGAACCACCAGTTTAATAAAAATAAATAAAAATAAAATGTTTATTCTTTGAAATTTATTTTATTTTGAAGTGATAGAAGTTTGAACTTTTGGAACTGTTGTCCCATGCTGATTAAAAGTCATTATTTTCTTCAAAGTGTATGATATATGTGTGTGTACACACACAGATACACACACATATTATCACCTTTTTCATTTGATATTGATGCATCACTTTTATTTCTAATGTCTGTTGATAGTTTTATTTTGAATATGATATTATTTATAATATTATTTTTAATGTGGTGTTAAATAAATGAATTGTAGGTGAAAAATATAGAGGAAAAAATCATCTCAACTCCATAAATCAATAAAGAATCGTTCTGAATTTTTAAATATGTTATGTACAATACAAAGTCCAAAATCCTCTAAACGTTGGCGATGCTAAATTTTGGATCATTTGCAGTTCATATGTCAAAAAAGAAAAGTAACAAAAAAACTAATCTAATGCTTCCTCCCCCTTTTCGCTTCCCTCGCCCTCCAAACTATTTAAATCAGGTAAATATTTACAGTATTAAAAAAAAGATAATACTAAAGCTGATATTTTAATTGAGGAATATTTTTTGAAAAAGGAAAAAGAAAAAAAAAAACTTTTCACAATTACATTTTTTTTATTGTTATTTAAATTTTTGTGCGATTTTACCATTTTTTTAAATTTTGCTCTGATTTTTCCATATTATAAAAAGGAATCTGGTTTCAAACTTTTAACCCATTATAGTAAATGTTGACCTGTTTTCAATAAAGTTTATTCGGAATTCAAACAGCAGTTTTTAAATGTTTCGAGTTTTTCGCATTCTGTGGGGATTTTTTGACTTTCATTAAAGAAATTAGATTTCTAACTTTTAATAACATAATAGTAAATTTTGACCTCTGCGATTTTTGAAATTTAAGCAATTTTTCATGTGATTTTAGTGGAGTTTTTTTTTTTTTTTTCATTTCACTTTTATTTTTTTTAAAGAAAAAACATGTTGATTCGCAAAACGTCCATATTTTGGAGAATTCTCATTTTTGGATGTCTGGATTTGAGACTGTGGACTATTTATGCTGTAATATTGAATTTTTCATTAACATTTATTAAGTCTATGTTGGGTTCTAAGTATGACTATTTTTTTATTTGTGTCTTTTACAATCAAATATTATTTTTACTTTATTTGTTTCTTTTTTGTTAATTGAATCTTTGATTTTTGATAAGTCACTGACTAGAAGACTGGTTGATTGATGTGTTAGGAGACTTTTTCATTTTTCGTTCCATTTCTAATTTAAATAGAAAATAGCTTTCTTTACATTTTGTGTACTGTATAGTAGGGTGGGCCAAAAAAAACTTTTTTTTTGATTTTCGATGATGGGTAGTGCAGAAAAGTGGCCCCTAGTGACACCAAGTTCACACAAAAAATTTGAGATTTTTAGGACAATTCCTATATTTGCTGCTTTTGGCTTGAAGTTTTGCTAAAATGCTGATTTTTGAACTTTTTTAGCAAAAATTTTAAAAATATTAAATTAAACTTATTTTAATCGTATTTACTTGAAAAGTCATATTTAATGTGCCAAATGTATAAATAAGCTCTGATAATGTATTATTTAATTGCTATGTGTATTTTAAATTAGACGATTTTATAGCCTTTTCGCGTATAAGTGAGCAAAAGTTCCATGTGTTGTTTGAATCTTTCAACGGTTTCTCTGTTTTGTCTTGTTTATGTCCCTTGATTTTCCTTATTTTTTTCGATGTTTTAAGGATCATATATTTGGGTGGCCGGCAGCAGAATCCCTCGAAAACAGATCTGGAAAGCGAGAAGGGGATGAAGCGAGAACTTAAGCGAACGCAGTGACTCATCGCGATGTTGGGGGAGTGAAGAAGGAAATACAAGAGGGGAGAAAGTGCGATAAGGGATGCTTATTATTTTTCAGTGCTCAGTTTCCCGGCGACATTTGTTCAGTGTAAAAGTAAAACCCTTTTCTTGTGCGATACAGTGATTTTTGGATCATTTAATGTGCTATTACTATGTTTTGTGCGTTTTATTACAACGAGTTTAGAAATGGCCAGTGCGAAAAGTCATAGTCATGTAAAGACACGTGATAGCGTGAAAAGTAACCTTTTTGGAGCACCGTGCAAATTGAAAGACTTGCAATTTCCAACTTATGCTGACATCATGCATCACTACTATTGGTTGAAAAGCGATATAGAAGAAAATTGAAATATTTATCTTTAACCAGTGCAGTGGATGATATTATTAAAATGGTAGGTGAAAAAGTTTCCGAAATCTGGATAAAATCTTCCATACTAGTGGTTTCCCAACGAACAATTAACGGAAAGATTAAAAACTATTACAATGAGTGTAGTTCATTGGAGAAATCTTGTAATCATACGGGCGTTAAAGGCAAAGCGATCAGCGAAGATTTCGTACGAAATGCGGAAATCTCTCTCTTTGACATTGCAGCTTGTAAGTGTAGAGACTAAAACAATTGTAGCTGCGACATCAGATGTAAAGTTCTACATCGGAAGGTGAACTTCTTGAAGGATCAAAGAACTGTTCGAAAAATGCTTATCGGAAATATTGATTTAAAAACAAGCAAAACTCTTGCAAAGAAAATATCGCGGAAAATGAAAAGGGATACAATTTCAACGAGGAATAGTGATTAAAATAATAAAACTTTGTAAAAAATCACCATAAAATTAAAACAAAACACAGGACGCGTTTCGTGCTAAAAACATAACAGCTCGTCATCAGCTAAGCATACACGTGTCCGTAAACGAACAAGTTCAAAAATGAACTGAAGATAAAGAATGTTGCGAAGAATGCGACAGATGGCGCTACCTGATAGAGGGATATGCAAAAGGGAAATGTGTTGAAAAAAGATAGAAGAGAAAATGAAATGGAAAAAATGGAAATAAAAGAAAAAATAAAAATAAAAGAAGTAAATTAAAAATATAAATAAAAATAATAAATAAAGAACTATAAAAGAACAAGAAAAAAATCCAAATTATTATTATTATTATTTATTTATTTATTTATTTATTTATTTATTTTTTTTTTTTTTTAAACAAAATAAAAAGAAAAGAAACAAGAGAAAAGGGAAAAGAATTACAAAATTAATTTCCACGCTGGAGATAGGAAAGGAGATGATGGGAGATCATTGACAAGATTAGCAGAATTTTTAGAAATAAAATATGCTTCATGAAAATCCAAGTGAGAGGGAGAGGCAGGGGAAGAAATAATTTTGGCCATGGAGAAATTGAAACAATGACTGGAAGACCAACAGTGAGAAGCAATCGAAGATTTAGAGATTTCTTGATTTGCAATATATCTCTGATGCTCGCCTAATCTGAATTTTAAAGCTCTCTTTGTTTGACCAATATAACCTAAAGTGCAAGAGCAAGGAATGAAATAAACACCCCACCGGTTCTCAGTAGGAACAGGATCTTTTAGAGAAGAGAATTTAATTTTATTCATAGGTTTGAAGATAACTTTAAAGTTAAAACGAGAAAGTATTTTAGCAATTTTGAAACACAGAAGAGAATAAAAGGGCAGAACTATTATAGAATTAAAATTAGGAGGATTATTTGAATCAGAAAAAGGACGTTTAGGCTTATTAAATTTATACAAAGCTTTATCAATTAAAGAGGGTTTATAACCACGAGCAAGGGCAAGAGATTTCAGATAATTAATTTCATTATTCAGAGCAGAAGAGTCAGAACAAATGCGTAACGCCCTAAAAACAAAAGTATAAAAGGACGCCACTTTTTGTTGAGGAGGATGATTTGAAAGGGCATGAGGAGGAATAGTGGTTCTGCGACAAAGCCTTCAATGAGTGGAGTTAGATCCAGATGGAGTGGGAGCTTTCAAGCAAGCAGTTCGACTGAATCTGAATTTGAACCAGGCCCTTCAAAGCCAAACACTCCTAAACTCATATTCCTGTCTCACACAGCCTTCCGCCATGTCTCAGGGAAACTGAGCACTGAAAATAATAAGCATCCCTTATCGCACTTTCTCCCTCTTGTATTTCCTCCTTCACTCCCCCAGCATCACAATGAGTCACTGCATTCGCTTAAGTTCTGGCCTCACCCCCTTCTCTCCTTCCAGATCTGTTTCTGAGGAATTCTGCTGTAACGTCACCCAAATATATGACCCTTAAAGCATCGAAAAAAATAAGGAAGACCAAGGGACATAAACAAGACAAAAGAGAGAAACCGTTGAAAGATTCAAACAATACATACAACTTTTGCTCACTTAAACGTGAAAGGCTATAAAAATCGTCTAATTTAAAATACACATAGCAATTAAATAATACATTATCAGAGCTTATTTATACATTTGGAACATTAAATATGCCTTTTCAAGTAAATACGATTAAAATAAGTTTAATTTAACATTTTTAAAATTTTTGCTAAAAAAGTTCAAAAATCAGCTTTTTAGCAAAACTTCAAGCAGAAAGCGGCAAATATAGGAATTGTCCTAAAAATCTCAAATTTTTTGTGTGAACTTGGTGCCACTAGTGGCCACTTTTCCGCACTACGCATCATCGAAAATCAAAAAAAAGTTTTTTTCGGCCCACCCTACTGTATAGGAAGGAAAAAAAGGACAAAGTGTTAATTACTCAAAAAAAAGCACTACTGAAACAGAAAAAGCCATTATTTGAATGGAACTTGTTAGGGTTTCATTTATCTCATGAAACCCTAATATTCTTGCTTCTTTGTCTGTGTGTCCATCCGTCTGTCAGAGGCTCATACTCGTAAATTATTTAAGTTATAGACTTGAATTTTTTTTTTTTTTTTTTTTTTTTTTTTTTTTTTATAGAGCTGAATACCCCCTGACCTTGCCAAAATCATAAAATTTTGTAAAAGTTCTGTTATTTTAATTAAATAAATTAATGTAATGACATCCCACCATTTTTGCAATTTCAAAACACAATCTTAATTTCAACCATCTTTTCGTAAGCCCCGTAGTCCTGTGGTAGAACATGTTATTTCTAACTGAAAGGTTATTTCAAACCGTGTCAGCAGAAGTCAAAATTTTCAATTTTTTACATTTAATTATCCGATGGATTTAATTAAAAGAAATTTCGTATTTTTTAGCAATTTTACAGTTTATTTCTAATTTTATATTTTTTGCAGAATTTAACATATCATGATTTTATGACCATTTTTCAACTTTATAAATATTTAATTTAATTTATTTTACAAAAACTACAAATTAATAAATTATTGTGGTTTATAAATTAGAATATAAGAAATTTAAAGAAATATAAATTACATTTTACAACTAGTTAAAAAAAAATAATCGAATATAATTGTTTGGTATTTGATGGTAATCAAATATACATTTTAGTTTTTTAAATAAATTACTTGTATAGTAAATTTATTTTGTTTTGCTTTTTAAACTATTTTTTCCTTTAATACTTTTTTTTTATATATATATGTTCTCAAATAGCTTTAATAATTGAAAGGGGAATTCAAAATATTTTTAATTATTAACAACAAAAAAACATTTCTTTAAGAATATAAGCATTTTAAGAAATATAAATTACATTTTACAATTAGTTAAATAATCTTATATAATTAATTGATATTTGATGGTAAGGGACCGTTCAAATATTACGTAAGCACCTAGGGCGGGGGAGGGGGTTAGCGATTTGCTTATTTTTGCTGACAAGGGGGAGGTGGGGGTTTGAATGATGCTTACGTAAGACATTTTCAAAATCTCTTAACTTGTAAAAAATAAAATAAATAAATAAAAAACTATTAAAAATTTTGAAATTGAAAAAAAGAAATAGCAAAAGAATATTAAACTTGAAGTTCTGATGTCAGCTATTTTGACCGCACAAGGAAAACATAAACGATCTCTTTTATCTAGAGGTGACTGTTCATGTTTGATGCACGAGGGCTTATTACCTCTGAGAACTTACTATTTCCAATTGTGAGAATAGAATAGAATAGAATAGAATAGAATAGAATGGACCGATGCGATATTTTGTATTGTGACAATACGAGTTTTCCGGGAAAGTTTCCAAAACGTAAGTAAAATTCCATCTTTTTTGCTTCCACCCCTCCTCTGTCAAGTGGTTGAACCCCATAACTAGTGACCGATTGCTCTACTGTCTGGTGTCTCGTGAGTTTTGAAAACCCCTTAGTACTGTAGTGTAGTGGTGTTAAAAATAAATGAAATAGGAAATATGTCTTCATTTCGAGAAATCTTGTATAAAAAACTTTTTGAAAGTTTCAAAATGACGGCATTAGATAAACCTTTGAAGGATATCCAATGTAAAACTAATGATGTGTGGCAGCAGTATAAAAAGTCTTCTAAAACTGACAAAGAGTTAGAGGTATTTATGCTAAAAAGAATTGAGGACGAACTGCGTAAGGCAATCAAAAAGAAATCATTCTTTCTTGATTATTATATAATGGTTATTATAATAAATTTATTCTTAAAATTTTAAATATATTTTACCATATTTTTAAGTTTACATAATTACTTGTAAAAATTGGAAAAAGATAAGATAAAATGACCTTGTAGCCTTGGCGAAACATGGTCACTATGGCAATAAATAAAGACCAAGGAAATGCCAAAAAACGAGTTATTACTTTTTAAACCTTATTTTTTCTTTTCAAATAATTTGAAAATTAATGCATCCATGGAGAAAAAAAATTAAAAAATATCTAAGTTTTGTAACAGGTAATCTTCTAACTGTTTTCAAATTTTGTACCTTACTAAAAATTAAATGTAATCCAATTGAATTGAAGATGCCGTATGACTATTTTTGCCCTTCCATAAAGTCGCAATTATCCACAAGAACTTGTGGAAGTTGTGGCCCATACCATGCATCTCAGAAGTCAGCAAACAGACACAAAAAAAAAAAAAAAAAAAAAAAAAAAAAAAAAAAAAAAAAAAAAACACAGTGAAATAAAAAGAAAATCGACCAGTTAAACTGATGGCAGTGAGCTCAAAGGCTATTCACACTAATTGTATATTATACTCTTATTTCAAAGAATAATGACCCTCGAAAAATAAAAGAAGGGATTAGCCCCCTTTGCCCCCTTTATACTTAACCAAAGAACCTCCAAAAATAATCAGGGAAGCTCCTTAACATAATAAATTGGTATACCAAAATTGAAGCAAATCAGATAATTCTGCATGAAAAAACCATTTCTCTAAGTTAAAGGGGGTATTAGCTCCCCCATTTCTCTCTTTATGCTGAACCAATGAACCTTCAAATCTAATCAGAAAAGCTCCTTATCAGAATGAACATAGAAAAAAAAATTAAACTAAATTAGATAATTCTGCATGAAAACCCATTTATCTAAATTAAGGGGAGGGGCAATTGCCTCCCTTTCCCCCTTTTATACATAACCAATGAACCTCCAAATCAAATGAAGGAAGCCATATCGGAATAAACTGGTATATCAAATTTGAAGCAAATCAAATAATTCTGTATGAAAACCCATTTATCTAAATTAAGGGGAGACTAGCTCCGTCCCTCCTTTATACTTAACCAATAAATCTCCGAATCTAATCAAAGCAGCTCCTTAACATAATAAACCGGTATACGAAATTTGGAGCAAATCGAATAACTCTGCATGAAGAATCCATTTATCTAAATTAAGAGGGGGGGGGGGGGTGTCTAGCCCTCCTTTTCTCCCTTTATACTTAACTAATGAACCTCCAAATCTAATCAGGGAAGCTCCTTAACATAATAAACCGGTATACCAAATTTGGAACAAATTGAATAATTCTGCATGAAAAACCCATTTATCTAAATTAAGGGGGCTACCCCCCCCCCCCTTTCCTCCCTTTATATGTAACTATAATGAACCTACAAATCTAATCAAGGCAGCTCCTTAACATAATAAACCGGTATACCAAATTTGGAGCAAATCGAATATTTCTACATGAAAAACCCATTTATCTAAATTAAGGGTGGGGGGGGGGGGACTAGCGCTCCTCTTTTTCCCCTTTATTCTTAACCAATGAACCCCAAAAACTAATCAGGGAAGTGCCTTACCAGAATGAACCTAGAAAAAAAAATTGAAGCAAATCGGATATTTCTATCAAGAGTTATCACGTTACGTACATACGTACCTACATACAGAACCGGCAGGCACATAAGCTCTCAGGCTTTGATAGCGTGTGAGCTAAAAAGCGAGAAGGCCTGTCTTATACGACCATTGAGAATTGCTGCTCGTCGAGCAAATTAACTTATGTGCGTCATAAAATTCGTGGAAGATATGGAAGATGTTGAGTAGATCAATGAAGATGAAGTTGATCAAAATTGCATCCGAAAAGAAAGCGATGAAGATAATCAAGTAAAACTGGAAACCAATATCATAACAGATATGGAAAAAGGCTTGAGCAGTCGGTCAGCATCGCAATAGATATGGGCATGTTCAAATTTAAATTTTACAAATGGCTAAGTTCTTCTAAAATTGTGATTGTGAAAAAGGGCTAAGAAATTTTCTTAACCCTTTAAGACCGGACTGCTTTTTGAGTTTTTTTTAAAACAATGATGTAACTGAAATTTGTAACTAATAACTCACTATCTGTTGGCAAAATTCATATAATATAGTTTCTGTTAACCAGCACAATCACTCGATTCTGGCATTTATGGAATAGATAACATAGGAAGGTAGAATTTATTTAATGATTAACTCGCTCGATCGTGCAGGTCCGGTCTTAAAGGGTTAAATAGAATTGTAAGGAAATAAAACAAGCATTTTTTAAATTATTTTTTTTAAGTCGAGTAGAGTTTTTTTTTAAATTTGAATTAAGTCCTATTATTTTTCAAATTAAATTAATAGTGTTAAAGAAAAGTGGGGGGGGGGGGGGGGCTTGCAAGTTGCAATTTTCTTACGTAATTATTAAAGGGGGGTTTGCGATTTGCTTATTTTTGCTGACAAGGGGGGAGGGGGGGTCAAAAATTGCCAAAAACATGCTTACGTAATATTTGAATAGCCCCTAATCAATTATCAAACATACATTTTAGTTTTTTAAATAAATTACTTGTATAATAAATTTATTTTGTTTTTTAGACTATTTTTACCTTTATACTTATTTTTTTTAATATGTTTCTCAAATAGCTCTAATAATTGAAAAGGGAACTCAAAATATTTTTAATTATTAATGAAAATTATTTGTTTAAAATGTGATTTTGGAGTATATTTAAGTGTTATTTTGAAATAAAATGTTTTTGACATTTTTTGGTGCTGCCACCTATTGGGGAAAATATGTAACGTATAGTAAACATTATATCTAAAGAGACGTTGTTTAATTAAATATAATAGTGCTGTCATTTATGTAAAATTTTAATAATTATAAAATAGCAATTTGATTTATTAATTTTTGTTTTTTGTATAATATCTGAAATGTATTGGTTATAATATTAAAAATATTTATATGTTAATTTTAGATATGATAAATAAAGTAACGTTAATTTCAAATGATTTAATGAATTACATGGAACCCGCCAAAATTTGACAGAATAAAAATCAGCTTATAATGTAACATGTAGATTGTACTTATAGTAAACCTACAAAAATAATTTTCAAAGAAAATCTATATTAAATTCACTATTCTAATTTAAAAAGCAATTATTTTGAGCTACAGTCCTACAAAATACTATTTCCATTAATTTTAATTTTCCAGATTATTGAAAAATTTAACTTTGTCGATCTAATTAATCAATTATATTTGTTCAAGATAAATAATTCTTATAAAGTAATCAATTGAGGTTTTTATCTTTTAATTAAGAAATGAAAAATCGGCAAATGTTAAACAATTTTTACATTATCATAAATTTTTTTATTTTTGTTTTATCAGTTAAAATTAAAGTAATTTCATAGGCAAATAATTTTCATACATATTTATCATATTCTGGATCCAAGTACCATTTTAAAGACATATTTATTAATTATCTGTTTCACATTAAAATATTTTTTAAATCAATGTCATTGTGGTAGTTTGAGCATTGCATGTGAACTTATTATCAAACTGTACAGTCATCTAGACTTAAAAATCTTAATCTCAGTACCAGGAAGTAAAAAGTCCATAAATTTGTGTCATTTATATACATCCATATTAAAATATTTATATTTATCAATGAAAATGCTCGTTTATTTTTCAAGGGAACATCATTTTCATCCATTGAAACATTTTGCTCTTTTCTAATGTTAAGATCTCAGTACGAACTGAAGGAAGTAATTTCCTATTTCAAATTTATGAAAAAAAAAAATCCTTTTTAATTATAATGGTGTGAATTAAGATATAATAATCCTTATTATTTCTCATTTCTCTTCAACAAATGGAGATAGCCGGACCGGATTGCTGCCATATTGAGGATATTTTATTAAAATCTTTTAAATCAAATATAGAAATGGAAATATTAAAAACTAAACTAATAAGTACTTAATTAGTACTGGCTCATCTACAAATGAACAACTTTCAGTAAAAGCATAATTATTAAAATTGGTTCATTAGAAAGACCCAGATGATAAAGAATCAACAGCAATATAAAAAAAAGTTGTATTTTAAATATGTAGATTAATAAAAAAAAATTAAATTACAGTATGCTAGTTGAAGAATTTGTGTTTTTCCTAGAGAAATGAGGAGATTCTATGTTTTTCTAATATTTTAAGCACACAAAAAAATCCCCCAAGATTTCAGTAAAATCCACTCACCCACTTGTAAATAACTTTCTGTATTTAAGACTGATTTGGTATGTGAAGCAAACTTATGTTACAGTGCCTAGAATATATAGTATGCCGTTCAATGCTAAAAAAATGCACGCGAAAGTAAGCCTCCTGACTGTAGTACAGACTGGAAATTTCCGTAAGAAGATTATTAAATCGGATATAAATTAATGCTTTTTAGATACTTATTTTGATATCATATAAGAAAACATTTAACTATAGGAATTGATATTTACATGTAAACAGGCCTGAAATATTTAAATAATGAAAAAATATTTTACAATTGTTATTTTAGAATAGAGATATTTTTTTTAATGAATCTTTTTCACACTCACTAGCCATCATATATATTAAAACTTCCTAATTATAAATTATAAACCTTTTTTTTTTTTTTTTTTTTTTTTTGCCTTTTTGTACTAAAGGGAACACCCCATATTCTATTAAAAAAAAGTAAAATCGATGGTATTTCCCAAAACTGTGTGAACATACTATGAATATTTTAAAATAAACTCCCAATAGCGATATTAACTTAGTGTTATTTTCAAAACAAAGGCCCATTTGTTAAATAAATCTTTCTCACATTGGGAATCACATATTAAAATTCTTAAGAAAAAATTATATATTTTTTTTCTTTTCTTTCTTTGTATTATGTATGAAAAAGCAACATAGGTTTAAAAATTACAAATACAGTAAAATACAGCTAATTCGAACTAATTGGGACCGGTGACTGTTCGGATTACCGAAATTTCAATAAAAATAGAAAAAGAAAAAGATGCTTTCTAAAAGAATGTAAGTTATAATTATTTAGTTGTACAGTAAACATTATCTAATCCGGCATGATTTTCAGGAAAAAAATAGCACTCTTTGTGCTATAATAATAATCCAATGGAACTGCAGAATGAGGAATTATGTAACAATCCATTACAAACAGTTGAAAATCGCGAATCTGTAAATAGCTCAGTCACCACGTCTACGAGGGACGAAGAAAAAAAACATTTCTGTAGATTATTTGCGAAATCAAACTGTTGAAAGAAAAATAAATTGTTATCATTAAAATTAAAATTAAATACTTTTTGCATTTTAGAAAAGAATTTTATGGTGACTGGCAAACAAACTGACATTCGATATTTTTTTAAGATCGCTTCATGAGTAGGTCTATAGTATGCGTTTTCATTTTATATTCATGTATATATATATATATATTATTCAGTGTTTTTTTATTCTATTGAAACTGCTTAAAAAATAAAAAAAAATGCTTTACTGCCATTTTTTGTTTAATTCTAACTTCTACACGTTTTTCTTGACATTCATTCCTGTAATCCGGAAAATTTCGTAAGTTTAACTGAAAGTTAATCTGTTCAAGTATAATTTTCGAAAATAAAATCAGTAAAATCTGATAAACCGAAATTTCGGATTAGCGGGATTCGTATTACAGGGGTTTTACCGTATTCCCAATTCATAACAAAGTAGAAACGGATTGTACATCTAAATTTATGTAAACATATATTAATATTTTTAAATAAATTTCTGCACATTACACAAGAAAAAACATTTAAATTATATTTCTTTTATTTATCCACTGTATGAAATATATATGCCCGCAAAGTAATACCTTTGCTGATATTTCTTGCTAGTTTTTTCACTCATATTTTGTTTCTTAAATAAATATGGGACTTAAACTTTATGGGAAGAACTCGCATTTATTTACAATATGCTTCACTATCACTGGGTTAAAATTTTTGAAAATTCCAGTTGGTAATAACATGCGTGCCACCTTGCGGCATCTACTTATGTTATTAATGTTTGTAGTTTATATTTCATGTTTTTTTTTTTTTTTTTTTTTTTTTTTTTTTTTTTTTTTTAAATAAATGCGCTCTACTAGAGTTAAATTCTATAGACTAACAACATTTTGAAATGAATTTCAGTTTTGGGTTAATTAGTTATACAATTTGAAATAGATTAGTTTTCAAACTTTTATGCTTTGCATACTACTTGAGGAATTTCATTTGTCCGGTATATCCCTCTTTTATTTTTACTTGTAAGAGTTGCATATATAAAAATAAAGATGAAAAAACAAACAGTGAATGTATACAAATAAACATAACTTTTATTTTAAGCTTTATGGATAAAAAGATTTTTAATATGATAGGAAGGAATGCTTATTTACCTTTGCATATATATATTGATTTTAGGTAGATTTCGTAAGAAATACTACCTATTGCAGTCATTACCATGGTGCGACTTTTGAAAAATTCCTTCATAACTTTTCATTATAGGACCCCAGGAACCCAAAACCACCCCCACCTAAAAAGTTTATATATATATATATATATATATATATATATATATGTATGTATGTATGTACTAAATTTTGTCCGCATGATAAAAGTCGCAATTATGCACGAATCATCTTCAAACTCGCCAACAACTTTGAGATGGCTAATATCTCGGCGGGGATTGAAAATGGGCGAAATCGGCCCAAGAGGGTGGAAATGGGGAGGGTTCAAAATTTTGAATACTGTCTTAACATGATTCTGATAAAACCAGCTCTTACACAACAATGGCAGGAAAAAAATAAAAGTTTTTCGTTATAGCAGTTGCCAACAATTAAAAAAAAACAAATAATAAAATTCTCACCACAACAATTACTTTTCTTTTGCGAAATTTTCACGTGTAAAATTAAATAGTTTGACAAATTGAAAACAAATTGAATATTACGTCATAAGTTTCCTAGAGCAAGATTTCAGCATGAAAACTCAAAATAAAATAAACAGTTTGACGAATTACAAAAATATGTATATTGCGTCATATTGGAAATATAATGAACCTCAGCAGGTGAATATGTAACGCCATGTAAGTTTGAAGAAACGTATTAAAACATGATAAAAACCCGACTATGGAAATATTAACATATTTTAACACTTTAAGGTTCTCTGAATTTTTTGTAGCCATTTTTTAAACCTATTCCATATATATGTGTGTGTGTATTCGTGTATATTACAATTTTCACAAAAAGTTTAGCTCCCTACAGCTCGCTCTTTGTGAAGAAACTGGGTTTTATCTCTAATCTTGATTTAAGTTTTGTTGGAGAATTTAGTATTTAACATCGAAATCTACCTCCGCCTGTAGGCCCGAGCCGGCAGGGATTTTTTTGGCGTTAGTTTCTGAGGTAGAATTGAAAGTCATTTGCAACAATTAGTGTGCCTTTATGTTTTGTTTTAAAACAGTGAATGATAAAAGATCTTTTTCATTAACACATTTAGTTGTACTGTAGCAAATGTTACTAGTTCCAGTAAAGAGAAAAGTGGTTTGATTGTTTCTCAATTGGTACATTACATATACAAATATAGGTAAATTTTGTTTCATCCAATTAAATTTAAGTGGATTAAATAATCTATAAAGTGTACAGTAGTAAGTTAATTAAAGATAGCTATTATTTGGAATAATTTACAAATATATTTTTGCCAGTAAATTTTCCCAAATGTTACATACTCAAGAAACTTTTAAGAATATATTCTGGTAGCCACAATGCAGCAAAAAACTAAAATATTAGCAAGTCTTCTTATGATTTATCAACATTACAATAAATGAAACTCATCAATCTTATATAAATTTTAAGCAGTACAAATAATTTAAAATGTTAAGGCAGCTTCAATTTTTTAAATCTACTCTTTTGAACACTGAATCATCAGAATGGCTGATCGTTTAGTCATTATGACATAAAGGGTCCTTTAGAGACATTATGCCATTACAAGAAATGACTATAATTTTAAAAAATTCAAAGAATCAGATACACTGTGGATATCCCACATAAATTTCTCATGCCATTTTGTAAAGGGGAAGAAAAAAGAGTAAAATATAATGCTTATTTGTAAATGATACTGTAAAATTTAAAAGAGGTTTTTGCACTTCGAAACATCAAGACATTTGGCATCCTGCGCAATATTTTCACTGGACATTAAAAATCAGAATGTCCCATGAAAATTAGGACACCTGGCAGCACTAGTCATACCATATGTGTTACAATGAAACTTGCCAATGAAATTTAAAAATATGCAAATCCTGTGTTTTGATTTGCGTGTGTATACTGTATTGCGAATTTGTATAAATAACACATGCATATAAAAATACAATATTTTTTTCTTTAGTAGTTTGAAACTCAAATGGTTGGCTTTTTTTTTTTTTTTTTTCCCCAAATTTTTTTTTGATTTATGTATTTTATTTTTTTATTTTTAGAGGAGAGATTTAATGGCAGAATCAATGACAACAGAAGAATATGAATCTTTTTTTGAATATACGCTTAAAGTATCTTTCTGTAAGCTTTCATTTTCTTTTTAATTTCTTTCACAGATGTTGTTTTTTATTTTTAATGAAATTTATTGCTTTTCAAAAATATACTAGTTGGATGTGCCAATCACAAAACTTTTTCCTATTTCCTACACCTTAATATTTCAAAAAGTAGTACAAATTAAAAGTCAAAAGTAATTGCAAATGTTAATACTTTAATATTATTAGTTCAATTCAATACTAACTTTGACTTTAATTTTAAATTTCTGCTTCAGTCAATTAATTGGAGTAAAAACGAGTTAATCTTGATCCTGATATTTAATAAAATCAATATTTTTGGTTATTCTGTGGTACATCAGCTGTTTGTGCTTAGCAGGATGTGAAGTTCCCTTTCCTGCGCAAGCCGCCGATGTACAACAAGACTACGAAAAATCACTATTACAGCTCTCCCTTCTGGTGGAATATTTCAAAATTCAAGGACAATCTGCTTGCCATAGCCAAAAACATATATATGAAATCAGCGTCCCCTTCCGGCAGAGTTCTAAGGGGAGTTGTTGAAAACATATGTCCTGATTTCTAAAATTAAAATTAAATTTTCCATCTTTTGGCCATTTTACACTTATTTTAAATAAATGTTTTTGTATTGTTCTTAGTGAGATTGTAAGGCAAACTTAATTAAAATTTCAAAGAAAACATAGTGTCTTTTGCTTTAAGTAGCTTTTAGTATATCAAATAACCAGAAACAGTTTAAATTTTTTATTTCTTTTTATCTAGCTGTTAAGGACCATGAGACAAAATATCAGCAGTGGAAGCTATGGAATATAACTGAATCATTTATGAAGTTTACTTTGTCCTCCATTATTTGTGATAAATTAGTTTGTACATTTGTTGAAATTTGAAAGAAATTTAATTTGTGAGACTATATGTTTTAATTTAACATGTTGACACTGGCACATTGATGATAATAATAATAATAATTCATTATTATTAGTAGTAGTAGTATGTTGCAAAGTGTATGTAAAATTTCTTTTTATTTACGAATTCAACTCAAGAAATCTTTATATTTATTTTATAATATTAATTACATTTATTCATCTCATTAATTATTTTTAATAATTTAAATTAAAAACATTTCTATTGATTCAGGATTTCTAATATTTTTAATTTTATAAAATAATTTGTGAAGATTAACAAAATCATTAATTAATTCAGAGGATTTCTACTTTAATGATCTTTTAACTTCAATATCAAAAATAATGATTTTCAGCATTAATTAAATAATTTTAACTCTGAATTATTTATAATAATTAACTAGCTGCAATACCCGGCGTTGCCCAGATCAGAATATATGGCACGCTTAATGGCATGAGGATGCTCCCTATGCAATGTGTTTCAGCAATTCGTTGCAATTCATTTCTTCGGCGTTGAATAATGATATCACGATGGCTGTATTTGTTATCGACAATTACTACGTATCACAATATATATTCCAATATATATTCGTTGATATGGTTATTAGTGGACGTAATTAAGACTTATTACTCTTATTTATACTTACATTTGGCAATTACTACTGCAACTTCATTGACGTGAGGTGCATTAAACCTTCATTCATGCTCATCGGCTGTTCTTTTGTTGGCCCAAATGACGATTTTATAGTTGTCTGCAACCATTCATTTAGAGGAGTTTTGAACACATTGATCAGTTGATTATGGTTATTGAGTAGACGTTGTAATTCCTGAACAATTTCTTGTTGTAGCACCTGAATGTGAGTGCAACACTGATTTATTTCGAGTTTTTCATCTCCAACAAAATATATTTGTAGGAATTTCAGTGTTTCATTTGGTATGGGCATTAGTGAGCCTACTCGATGATAAATTTTCCCTTGATTTCAATAACTGGATTGAAATTTTCTGCATTGCATATTGATGTAGCCTCGAACAAAGTCATTTGAAAGCAAAAATTGTATCAACGAATATTTTGTAAAAAATGTTTTGATTCTGGTGCCGTTCTGATCATATAAGTTAATAGTTCGGGTGGTGGTGCTTGTAATACTGTTAATCTGATTTTACCACTCATACAACACATACCTACAGTTTCGCCCTTAAATTTTTTTGCTCTGCAGTACTTGCATGTCTTGTCCATTTTTCTGATGACGATATTTGGATGTCGATTCTATTTTTTTTTTCATGGAATCATAATGGGACACCTTAAGTTCTAAATTATAGTTTCTACGTACTGTAACTCATTGATGTTCATATAGAGTGACCATTTTTTATTTATTTTGTTTACTTCGCATTTGACGTTGATGAGCTGATTCACGGTTTCTAATTGAACTTACTCTTTGACTTTCTCTTATTTGTTGCACTCCTTCTTGAATTTTTGTAAGTCGTCTTTCTCTTTCTTCTTCTTCTTCATTCTATATTAGATTATTCTCGAACATTTTGAAACTTTTTGCAAAAATCTGGATCGTTATAGAAAATTCTAGAACATTTTGAAACTTTCTAGAAAATTCTGAATACATCTATGTCCCTCACTGACACATGAAACGCCACTCAAAACATTTTAGACTATTCATAAACACAATGTGTGAGAAAAAGAGAGATATATCTCATTTCACATTTTTGCCACCCATACCCACCCACTGCGACCAAACTCCCTTACTATAACAGCAGGAGACCAAGGCCTATCTACCACTACAACTGTGAGTTGGTGGCAGTGGGTAGTCATGGACGAAAGTGTGTCTTTACGTACACACACTTGTCTTATATATATATATATATATATATATATATTGATGATTGATTGCATCATTTTAAATAAGCATTCCTTAATTTAAATTTAGTTATGATTTCTTTTATTTTCCGATAATTTTTTGTTCATTTTCATGCATTTTATTCTATTTTAAGCATAGCAGAGCAGAAAAAATATTTCATTTCTTTTTACATATTTCAAAACTACCACTACAAAAAAAAAGGTAAATGTAGCATCAATTTACGTTTTCCATTTTCGTCCTCAGTCGAAACAAGTTTCAACATCCCAACAGATGATCTTCTATCAGAAATCCTCCATCGTATTTTTCCAGTTCATTCAACTCTGTCGCTAGTGCATACCAAAACATACCACCCACACACAATCAGAGCCATCCTTAGCGAAAGCGAGGCCGGGTGCAAGAACTTTTGCGAGGCCCCTCACTTCCAAACTAGTTACACCCCCCCCCCCAAATTCCTGCCAATTTAGCTGGGGGAGTTTGATCTACCAGACATTTCCAATAGTATTTTTTCATTTATGTAATGATATGCATTCTGTGATTAAATAAAGTGGAGGTAACTATTAGGAAATTCTGGTAGATGTTTGAATTTAAAAAAAAAACCCCACCAAATTGATAACAGTACTTTCCACAACCCAATCGCCTTTTTAAAAAGTTATATGACATAAACTGGGATGCACCAATGATTATGCTTTTTTGGGGGGAGGGGGGTGGGTAGTAGTATGTTTTAGTAGACGTTTATACAATCTCAGGCCAATTTCCTTTCATAATACTCGGACTGGACTGGGGACTATTCTTTTTCTGCTGATTTGGGACTCACCAGGAATTCATTTTTGCAGTGTCGTCTCGGAGCATTTTTTTTTTTTTTTTTTTTTGTAAATTAGTAATATTGTACAGTTGTTAAAAAAGAGAGATAATTTAATCGCCGAATCACCTCAGAGAGATGCGTAAATTACTGTTCAACTCAGAATTGTGTAAAGAGTTAGATGAGGTTAAAGTTCGAGTATTCTAATGTGAATTCACATGTCAAACTTTTATTTATCATCTTCTCAAAAATCATCTGATTGATTTTTTAATTTAATACATAGATGCAAAGATATATCACGCATTCTTTTTCAATTAAAAAAATTAAATTATGAAAATTATTAATAAAATAATAGTAAAAAATTTTTAATTATGATTGACAATTTTCACAGAAAACAAACCACAATTGTAATAAATAAATGCATGGTTATGTAAATGCATAACTCATTCCAGTCATTATTTCTTGAAATTTTATTCTTCGATGCTCTAAAGAGATCCCCTATTGTTATCAAAGCATCCACAGAAAAGAAAATGTTTGAGAATAACAGGAAAAAAATTTATGGTACTTTCTTACACATAGTGAGTTTGTTTTATCGTTAAAAATTCTGTATAAGTTTTCTGGTAACTAATTGAATGTTCCTGATACATCTCCTTTTAAGAAATTTATTTTTCTAAATTTCTGGATAACTTCCTAACATATTTTCTTTTAAAACTCTATGAAGATTTAAGAAAAATATGTAAACAATATTTATTTTCTTGTCTGCCTTCATAAAAAAAATTGAAATGCAGTGTCAAAAGTGGGTGTTACCATTTGAACATTTTAAGTTGGCACAATTTTAAATTTTTAGACAACCTTCATTTCAAAATCTGTATTCATATTCGAAAAGCAGACAAAATTCTGAGTCGAAAGGTAATTCTCACACCTCTCCATGACAATTTGGCCATTAAAAATCATGAGATGCCCTCTCTCTCTTTCTTTTCTTCTTTTTTTTTTTGATGACTGTGCATTTGTTAACGGAAGCTTTAGAAGCTTATGTTGGTTTAATAAATTAAACAGAAATATTTTTAAAAATCTACTTTCGTTTCTTTTACAAAAAAATCATTGATTAAAATCAAAAATTTTCTAAAAGTTTGAAATGTCAAAAAAAAGTATTAAAAGTTCAGCTGTAGTTGTGCCAGAGATTTCTTGTAAAAAACTTCCTCATTCAGCAGTATTCCTAAATTCATGTGCCCAACATCTTGCAAAAATAATAGAACTTTATTTCTTTAGAAAAAACAGGATATTATTAAAACATGTTGTTATTTAATTGTATTTTTGAATTTGTGATTTATAAAATTATTAAAAATTAAGGGCACTTTATTTATCACACTAAAAATGATTCTTTTTTGTCCTATATCATTACTAAACACATTACTAATATATTTACTCATGAAATAGTGCCCTTTTCTGGAACTAGCATTCTGCCCCTTTTTCTTTCTAAAATGAATTACATTATTAATTATAATTTTAATAATTAAAGCTTAAAAATGTATAATATATTCCTAATTAGAGAGTTGTTTAATAATTATTAATTTGAAGTAGTGTTAACTATTTAATATTAAATGCAGTGCTTTTAATAATTTTAATAAATGTTAAATATCACTAGTATTTAATAAAGTTTTGCATAATTATTACATTGTTAATGTAAATAACATTATTGTATGATATTAATGAAACTACTAATTTACAGTTTTTATAATTTCTGTAATTACTAACTAATAATTATAATTTTATAATTAATTAAAATGTAAAAACATAGATTATGTTAGCAATTAGTGGTTTAACTGTTTAGGAAACCTAAAACTCTTGGTCTATTCAGTATTTGAACGTTGGGGAAAAAAAATCATAAAAATCTAATTTAAATAAAAAAAATCCGATTTTTTTTTTTTTTTTTTTTTTTTTTTTTTTTTTTTACAATCTACATTCTAAACAATTTAATTTTAATGGGTCTTCATTTGAATGTAATTGTTTTATGTGACCATTAGTATTGTTTTTCCGTATACCATGGCTTGCAGACCACGATTTGAAAAAGGCTGTGCCTTAAAAATGTTTGCTTAAATTTATATGCACCATTTTTTTTTTTTTTTAAGAATTTTAGTTGTAGGATAACACCGGTTAATAAAAAGCAGAATTTCTTTGTAATTGAAATTGTTCAAGGCATATTTTGATTTTTGCTCGGCTGAGGGCTGGATCGAACTTTTATTTTTTACGCCGAGTCTGAATAGTTTTTGTGCATTGGGCTGGATCTGGATCTTAAAATTTAGGCCCATGCGGACATCTAATAAATTTACGTGACACTCGTGAGCATGCGATTAGTGATCAGCCGAGAGTGAGAGTCAATGAAAACTATGCAAATTCAAGTAATTTTTAAAACAATTTTGGGTGGAAAATTGTTCATTCATTTCTGATAATTTCAACAAAAACATAAATAAAAAATACCTGCTAAAATATTTATGTAAAATGACTATGGCGGGATATATACATCCCTCGGACAGATAGCAGCACTGGCACTATCGAATATTTCTATATTGTTTTTGTACTATTAATTATTCACAAAGTTTTAAAAAAAAATAGTAACTTTCTTTTGAAATTTCATAGAAGCGTATGGCAAATATTTGTTTTGAAAAAGTGCAACGAATAAAATTAAATGAAAGTCGTCACTTGCAGCAATTTGTATTCAAAAATAAATTCGTAGTCAAAGGGTTAATAGATTAATCCACTTCGTATTAAGGCAATAGCGAACATGATAAAGTTGAGACTTTGAACCTGTAAACTCTATTGTTCCTTTGATTATAACCTGTTTAAAGGATTTGACTCAATGAGCAAATATTAAATACATAAATATTTTGCATTTTAATACGATAATTTAAAAGTAGGAAAAAAATCCAAGTCAAATTCAATATTTCCCAAAATTTTTCCTAAGACTCTTTCAAAACTTAATCTTTTGTAGTTTTATGATACTTTAATTTAGTCTTGGAGTAGGGGGGGGGGGGGGCAGAGTTTCAGCTCTCTGCACTAAAAAACCCCTCGTGTTTACGCGATAGGCCATACGTATGCATGTGGACAAGAACATCGATATTTGTAAAAAAAAAAAAAAGAGAGAGAAACTTGATTACACAAGAAAGAAAGAAAATCTGTGTTGTTACATTACAAATAGTTGGTAAAGTGATAGTGAGCAGTTCGTCAGAATGATCATTACCAACAACCTCTTAATAATAAAAATTCAGCAAACTTCCCAGATTAATTAGGTGCCTAATGCTGCCTAGGCTAGGGTATAATGATGCCAATAGATTAAACATAAGGCTAGGAATAATCTATTCTCGTCTGGAACGTCCAGAACTTGCAACATTTTTTGATAAAACACTTTACATTCTGTAAATAAGCATGTTTACACATATAAATTTATTATGAAATAAATAACTCGCAACAAAATGAAAAATTTTTTTTTAGCTATTTTGTATTATTTTTTTCTTTCGGGCGCGAGGCCTTCCTAGGCATGAGGCCCTGTGTGGCCGCACTTGTTGCACACCCCTAAGGATGGCTCTGCACACAAGCAACTTTCCTTTTATTTGAAAACTTGCCACGGCGAGTAATATCGCTGAAAAATTAGAGTTGTGTAACCATAGCTGTAATTTTAACTGCCTTTTCACGTAAGCCAGCATATTTTTAAATGTTATCTAAAAGATTCTGAGCTGAGACACCAACAGGAGAAGTGGGAAACATTTTGCTTGTATTGCAGAGTCAGTCGCAAGAGTCGACTCTGTGGAAGCTCATCCGTCAAAATTTATTGAAAGTATTCAAGCTTTTAACTTCTTCAATTGCAAAATATTATTATTGGAAGTTTTATCTACCCTAATCTTTATATTGCACATTGTAATTATAGAACGCAATATTTTCCTCCATGGACTGAATAGCATATCTTTCGAAGCAATAAATTTTTCAGCAGCCATTGCTCAGCTATTAAGAATGATTTACTTACAGAATGAATTTTTCATAGTAATTGAAATTTCATGCATATTTTCCCATCTACGTAATCAAGAGAAATTCAAATAATTATTTATCTGGTGTAATTCATTATTGGTTATTCATTAAAGTAAACCTATAATTTTCAATTCAAATAATGTTATTGAGTAATCAATGTTTTTCTGGACTCTACAAGTGCCAAACAACTATTATTTGACTTGAGAGCTAGCTACAAACTTTTAAGAAGATTGCTTGTTTAAATGAATTTTGTAGATGATGGCTGTTATTGAAATGAATTTTTATTTTAAAATACATACTTTTCATAATAATTAATAGAATATAAACTAAAAAGTGTACTTATGTATATTTGAATAATATTAATATACAGGGTGTCCTGAATTCATGGGCCAAACTGTAAGGTAAGGTAGAGTGCATATAAAGAAGCAATTTTGATGCAGCAATGTGGGATCGGAAATTAAAAGCTTTGCCGAAAAACAAGAAATGCAGCGAAAATGAAAATCAGCATTTTATTGGCGTAACAATCAGTAAGTGCTCAAATGTGCCACCACCAACATCGATACATACCTCGCGGCGTTTAGCAAGTGATTGGCATACCCGTTCAAAGGTTCCAGGTTCTTATCTATGAGACACCAAGTGACTCTGATGAGGACCTCATTGCAAGACTTTCAGTCATTGCTGCAAATCTTCGTCAAACACACTTGGAAACTGCAAAAAGGTACGCCAGTGTCTTGCTAGATGTTGCCAGTGGCACATTTGAAGAGTTACTGTAATTGTTATGTCAATAAAATGCTTGTTATAATTTCCTCCACATTTCATGTTTTTCACCAAAACTTTTCTTTTCCAACCCCACATTGCTATACCAAAATTGCTTCTTTATATGCACTTTACCTTCTCTTACAGTTTGACCCCTGAATTTGGGGAAGCCCTGTATATTTAACTCTACTGATGAAAATAATGATGATGCACAACATTATTAAATTTTTTTAAATGCCTTATTTTGAGATACTGCAATCAATTATGTAACATAAAATTTTCATAATATAACTAAAGTCAGCGCTGAACCTACATGGTGGGATTATCCAAAGTAAATAGTTTTTATGTTTATCAATCTTGTGTGTGATTTGTGCGTTTATTGAATTACTGATTGTTATCTTTATACACCAAAAATCCGGGTAAGAAATTTCATTATTATTATTTTATTCCATCATATTTATATTGCAAATAACTTTTACAGATAAATAACTTTTAAAATAAATATAAATGTTCAGAATTTAGTACTTTTAGGAATTATTACGTTAATTGATTAGTTACAATTGTATTCATGGCAAATCCTCTACAGCACAATTTTCTCATTTGCATTTTTAAATCACTATACAATGTTGTTTTACTTTAATGGTCAGTAACAAAAGATATATGTGTATAGCTAAATATTAAATTACCGTATATACTCGCGTATAAGTCGACCCCCTAACTTTCGAATGCAAATTCTGGAAAAAATCAAAATCTGCGTATAAGTCGACCCCCTAACTTTTTACTTCAATTTTGCACAAAATCAAACTAAAGATTTCACTTGCCAATGTGAAAAAGTAATAAGTAAACAAAAACAAATCATTGAATTTTTTTTAAATGATAAATTATTATTATTTGTATATTTTATGTATTATTTTTTTATTCATACACATAAAAAGCCATAATTTTGCAGTATTCGAAGTTTATTGTTTTTCTTTTTTAACTGACCTGCGTATAAGTCGACCCCCCAAATTTGCTTACCGATAATTGTCAGAAATTCCTCGACTTATACGCGAGTATATACGGTATGTTCTTTTCAATAAAGAAATCTAAATCAGTATATACTGGAATAATATGGAAGAAAAATTATTATTTTACCAATACACAAATAAAACAAATGAAATTTTTTTATATACAAGTATAATGAATGCAGTATGTATTTTATTGAATTTTTTACTAAAATAAATAATGTATAATTAAAATAAATATTTCCTCTTGACTTTTTAAATTACTCATTTATTTTATTTATTTATTTATTTTTCAATTCTAGACATGGATTTAAACTATACAATTTCTGTTTACACCAGGGTTCGCAAAGCTGCACCGAGTTCGAAAAAACCCAGTGGGTTTTTTCAGACTGGTCCCACTTGAAAAAGCCTACCGAAAAACACATAATGTGGGTTTTTTCAATTTTTAGCAATATTTAAAATTTAAATACAGTAGAACCTCGATTAACTGAGGTTTCTGCTAACCAAGCCGATAACGAAGCTTGATTTTGTTTCCAGCGGCTATGTGGCCCTATTGATCACCAGGTGCAATGTATTATTGGACAATTACATCCCCAAATCACTTGACTGGCGACAGTGTGGAGGATTTCCTTTTTAAATTTGTTGAGCTCTGAAACATAACTTAATATATTTATTTTTATCATTTAAAAGAATGGTCTATTGTTTTTAATTCTAAAAGATGTTAAATTTGCAAGCATGTCGAGTTTTTATATACAATTTCTATTAACCGAGATTTCCGATATCCAAGATAGTAGCGGTCCCAATTAGCTCGGATAATCGAGGTTGCACTGTATATACATTTAATGAATTTAAGTCATTTTAGTTAATTTTGAAAAAAAATATCTATCTATCTATCTATCTATCTATATATATATATATATATATATATATATATATATATATACAGTGTGTGTAAAAACTATCACGACAGCAAAAATTTTGATAAATTGAAAATGCGACAAGTGAAATGGTAATTTAATGTTGATCATAAAGTGGAAATACTAATATAAAAGTCAACAGAATGTATCTGTGTCCTTTTTATTGCGAAAAAATCATAATTATGCAAAAAAACGCTATTTTTGACTGTGTAAAAACTTTAAGGACACCTGTATTTTTTTTTATAGAAATGGTGTATATAATTATTATTAAGGATCGACCGAAACAGGTTTTTAATGCCAAAACCGAATTTTGGAGATCTTCCTATTTTCTGCCGAAAACAAATATGTCCAAAAACTTTTTTAAAGTAATTAAATTGTATGTATTATAGTAATTAATAAATACATAAATATATTATTAATTAATTACACGTACTTATTAAATATTCATAATAATTAATTAATTATGCATATTTATGAAATATACATATTATTAATTAATTATACGTGTGGCCCAAGTCTCCGTACCTTAGATTCAAAACATTTTTTTTCATATAAAATAAAACGTAATTAATTCATCAACTACACAGAAAGATTTTCTAATTATATGAATTTCATTAAAAAAAAAAAAAGTTTAGTTTTATGTATACACACCTCGATTTATCTTTTATAATGATTTCTGTAAATGATCATCTGTTATACTTGAACTTTCTCAAACAGTATTCGAAACTCTTCTGCGGTTTCAAACTGAAAATTTTCTATTACTGTTATGTCTGCAGCTTCTAATGAGCACGTTAAAAAGTTTAGTTATATATACATTGCTTGCTTTATAATTTGCATTCAAGTCTTAAGTCAGTCATGACTGATAATTACAAACAACGAAGTTTGTAGCAATAAATAGTCTCACTTGAGCCGGCCGACAAAGCTCAAATCGATGAGAAATGTTAAAAATTTCCGACGGAAGAAACAAGATTTTCGGAATACTGATATTTTCGGTTGAGTTTCGGTCCAAAATCTGAGTTTAGTTTTCAGCGAAACTCAGATTTTGGATCTAAGGCACAGAAAGACAATTTGGGCCACACATATAATTAATTAATAATTATGTATATTTCCATAAATACACATAATTCATTAATTATTATGCATATTTAATAAATACGTATAATTAGTTAATAATATATTTATGTATTTATTAATTACTACAATACATACAATTTAATTACTTTAAAAAAGTTTTTGGAGATTTTCGTTTTCGGCCGAAAATAGGAAAATCTCCAAAATTCAGTTTCGGCATTAAAAATCTGTTTCGGTCGATCCTTAATAATAACTATATATACCATTTCTATAAAAAAAAATATAGGTGTCCTTAAAGTTTTTACACAGTCAAAAATAGCATTTTTTTTACATAATTATGATTTTTTCGCAATAAAAAGGACACAGATACATTCTGTTGACTTTTATATTAGTATTTCTACTTTATGATCAACATTAAATTACCATTTCGCTTGTCGCATTTTCAATTTATCAAAATTTTTACAATTTTTTGCTGTCCTTATAGTTTTTACACACACTGTATATATGGGAGATTCTCAAAAGGTGGGATCATTAAACGTTAATTATATGTAATTTTTAAAATTTTCAAATTTAAGGCCAGTTTTTTTTAATAGTATAGTATTTTGTCTATAAATATAATATATAAATATTTTTAATAATATGTCTACAAAATTATACGCAAACATTAAAAGACAGCAACTATTCTGGAAAATTAATGATTAAAGCATTTAATTAGCAGTTGTGTACGTTACAAATTTTGGACATTTTTTTCGCACGTACGTTACAGATTTTGGACGTTGCTCTTAGTATTTAAAAAATTCTTAAGACTAAGAATGTAGTATATATGTCTGTAAACGTATATATATGTATAATTAACTTTTTGTTATCCAGTAATAATAATAATAAAATCAAATGCTTTGTTACTACGTAATACCCTGTTCACACTAGAAACTTAAGATATCTTAGACCGCCAGTTTTGAAGTGGTACCTGTCAGGTTCTGAGAAACATCTGCTATTAGAACTGAGGTTCTATATTATTTTTTTTGTCTTAATATATTATATATTGTATGGGCTGTGTGCTGGAATTTCAAAATAACAGTCTTTCCTTATCTAAAACTGGATCTAAGCCGGTGAAAATGTATAGATGGTATGAAGGGGGAAAATATAGTTTGAGAGGGGCGTGCCCAACCTTTTGAGATGTCTGTGGAAGATGGGGAGACAATGGGAGCCAGGTAGAAACCCCGGAGGGGCTTACGTTGAGAAGGAGCAAGGGGTTCCTGGAAGGCAGTCTGTTCTGCTGAGTCAGTTTTGAGCGTAGCTCTCAAGGTGGACGGGTGTTCCTTGGATATCTCTGAGAGAGTGCGTAGGCTTGGGGAGAGCTCTTAGAGATCTGGAGAGAGCTTAGGCTTAGAGCCCATGTGTTGGGAGATCGAGATTGATCTCCGGAAAGCTAATTTAACGTGTGTAGAGTGAGATTGATTTAACGTAGTTTAACAGTACACCGCCATCATTTGCTGTATTCAATTTAATGTTGAACCGGATCATCTATATCTGAGTTTGTAAGTGTAAATAGCCTTTTGTTGTTGTGTAAATAGTGTGTAAATAAACTGTTAATTTAGTTAATTGAAAGCATTGGTTTTCATTTAATCAATCCCCTCAGTGCGTGACCGATATCACGTAATCATATCGGTGGTGGCAGCATATAAATAATAAGGATTTTCTTCGAAGTTGTGCGGACTAAGAGGAAACTCCGACAAATTGATGGCAGCGACGGGATAGAATCGTCTTGGACCAGTGACCAACGAGCCGTGTTGCAGTGTGTTAGTGCCGGAGCACCCAGTGGAATTCTTGCGTGGAAATGTCGGATCGTCGAGCGGAATTTTAGAGAGATAAAAGCCAAGCGTCGAGCAGAAATACAGAGTGTGTGTGCCCTATCATCGTTACAACGAACCGAACTAAAGTGTTGTGCCCTATCATCGTTACAGCGAACCGAACTAAAGTGTTGTGTCCTATCATCGTTACAGCGAACCGAACTAAAGTGTTGTGCCCTATTGTCGTTACGGCGAACGGAAATAGTGTTTGTGCCCTATCATCGCTACAGTGAATCAAATTACGGTGTATTACAGCCTGAGTGTTGAATATCATCAAAGTGACTTTAAAGTGTGAAATACTGAGTGCATCGCGGAACTACGTGTGAGCAGCGGAGTACCCCAGCAGATAAAGTATACGGTAAGCTGTTTTGATCATTTCTGTCTGCTGACATTCTCGAACCAAATGTATTTGTTGTTGTATAATTGATAGTAATTTAATATAAATTGTTTAGGTAATTTATGTGCAATCGAATAATTGTGTTCAGATAGGTAGGAGATTTTAATAGCCATATTTATTATTGTTTTAAGAAAGGGTCATAATAACTTGTGCTAATATTGATTTTCTATTTTTTTACTAATAATGGTAGTGAACAAAATTAATGCATTGTGTTAATAATAGTTGGAAGGAATAATTAATTTACTTAAATTTAAATTATTATAAAAGTAATATTTAAATGAAGCAATACTGCTTTAAGTTTGAAGAGTTGATAACAAATGAGTAATGAACATTTGCTTAGAATTTTAATTGGATAGAAGTAAATTTCGAGAAAAAAAAAAAAAAAGGCTTGCAGTGAGAAAAAAAAAATAGAAGGTTTTGATCTTATCTGTTTTAAGTGTGAAGACCAGTATTGAATTTGGAAATATTTTATTGAGGATAATTGTAGAAATTTATGTGCGTATGTTATACAATTTTTCTTTATGTGGATGTTTCTATTGACATCAATAATTTTATTCAATTGCAACGTATCAGTATTATTATGTAAATTGTATGTTATTATCTAATTGTATAAAGTGGAATCTGTATTGCATAGTAATCAAATCGAAATTATTGTTTTACCTTTTGTTTTATTGGAAGTAAATTGTGTGATATAAATGGTTGAGGAAAATCAGGTTATACAGTAGGTTAATTTAGAAATATAATACCTCGATTATCTGAAATGTATTAATTAGTAGAATAAGTGGAGGTAACTGTGCTAAAGTAGAAATTTAGGGTATATTAATTTAGCAGGTTTAAATATTATTGTATAGTGGTAATAGTAATCGGTGAAGGTATGGCTTTCTTATTGAAACTAAAAAGGGTGGATCTTCAGATGATAGCTGAAGAGTTGGGGGTTGAATTCATGGAAGATGATACCAGATTTCAGCTTAAGGAAAAGATAATGGACAGCGAGGAATATGATGAGGGGGCTATTAAGGAATTATCTAACACTATTGTTGCGGAGCAATTAGATCGCGAAGAAAAACGGCAAAAATTAGAGCGCGAAAAGTTAGAAAAACAGGAAAACTTGGAGCGCGAGAAAAACAGGAAAAATTAGAACGCGAAAAGTTAGAAAGAGAAGAGAGGACTGAAAAATTAAGGATGGAACATGAATTAGAAATGGAGAGGCTAAGGGTACAAGGTTCGACAAATAACTCTAATGGGTCTAGGGAATCTAATAATGAAAGTAACATAGAAAAATTGATCAAAAGTGTTAAAACTCTGTCTATCAAAGTACCAGAAGGGACTGAGGGATGGAATTTATTTTTCAACAGTTTAGAAAGGGCATTCAAAACTAAAAATGTACCGGAAAACCAGCAGGCCGAAATTCTACTAAATATGTTAGGAGATAAGGCGGATAATTTGTTAATTTATACCACTAGGGAACAAATTGAGAGTTATGAGGAATTAAAGGAGTTAGTTCTAAGGGAACATGAGCCGACACTGAAGGCGTGTTTGGAAAATTTTAAGAAGGCTAGGAGAAACCAGAATGAAACTCATGTATTATTTGCATCGCGTTTAATAGCAACATGGGAAAATTATTGTAAGATTAGGGGTGCAGACTCTTATGAAAAGGCCAATCAGTTAATAAATACGGATAAGTTATTAAACACGTTAGATGAAGAAACCGCATCATATATTGGGTTAACTCAGCAGAGTAAATGGTTAGAAGCTTCTAAAATTGCTAAAGAATGTGACAATTATTTTGATGCTAAACATAAGTCTTATGCCGTTACGTATAAAAGTTTTAAGGGTAAAGATAGATATGTAAACAGTGAAAAAGTGAAACCGAGGGAGGATAGTAAATTTAGTGGTAATTGGAGGCAAAACGGGAGTAATGAGATTAATTCTTTTTCAGGTAGGAAAACTGATTTTAAGAAACCTAGTGATTATTCAGCTCCTAGATGCTTCAAATGTGGCTTAAGGGGTCATTACCAACGTTTTTGTAATAAAGTGGGTAATGAGGGAAATAATAATGCTAGTAAAGATGGCATGAACAAATACCATTTATATTATGGGCGTATAGGGAAGTCCCAAATTCTACGCCAGGAATCGCACCTTTTCAATTATTATATGGTAGAGCGCCGGAGGGTCCTTTATCAGTTCTCAAGTCATCTTGGGCAGGAGAAAATAAGGGGGCACAGTTAGATACTATGCCGATTCATGAGTATTTGAATAAACTTAAGGGATGCTTAGAAAGAGCCGCAAAGGAGGCAAAATTATCGTCCGAGGTGCAACAAGGCAGAATGTCCTATCATTATAACTTAAGGTCAAAAGAAAAAACGTTTGAAGTGGGCGATAAGGTAATACTATTAATCCCCGATTCAACTAACAAATTATATTCTAGGTGGCAAGGGCCGGCAACTATTGTCGAAAAACGAAACAGGCATTCATTTATAGTTGAATTAGCCGACGGGAGTAGGAAGCACGTGCACCAAAATAAAATAAGAGAATTTATTGCTAAGTGTAATATAGTCAATATTGTTTTTGAAGGTGATGAGGAATTTGGAGAAGTTGGGGGAAATTCCTATTTTAAACCGTGAACAAGAGGTAGAACGGGACATAGAAAGATTTGAAATAAAAGGGTTATCTAATAGTCAAGTCAAGGATATAAAGTCCATTTTGAGGGAGAATAAAGAGGTATTTATGGGTCCTGTGCGACCAGCGGAAGTAGGGGAGCACCGTATTGATTTGAAACCGGATGTGGCAAGGAAAAAGCCAAAGTTATATAGTGTACCTGTTGCTTACAAAGAGGAAGTAGATAGACAGATTCAGGAGTTATTAGAATTAAATCTAATCGAAGTATCAAATGCAGAAATTAGTCATCCAATTGTTTGCGTGGCGAAAAAAGACGCAACGGTTAGGCTTTGTATAGATTATAGAGCTTTAAATTCAGCAACGCAGGTCCCAACATTTCCTATGAAAGATTCGCAAGAAATCATGTATACTGCGGGGGCTGCTAAATATTTATCTTCAATTGATTTATTGAGGGGTTATTGGCAGATTAAAATGGCGGAGGAATGTAAACATTTGACAGCTTTTACAACTCATAATGGGACTTATCAGTGGCATACTATGCCTTTTGGTTTATCAGGGGCGGCTGCTACGTTCCAAAAAGATATGAATGAGGTTCTTCAAGGTCATCGGAGGTATGCACAAGCATATATTGATGATGTCATCATTTTCTCTGACACCTGGGAAGAGCATTGTGAGCATGTTAGGTCTGTTATAAAAGAACTTAAAAATAGAAACTTTACGATTAGGCTGGATAAATGTAAATTTGGAGAGAAATTGACTAAGTTTTTAGGTCATGTAATTGGGGGTGGAACGCATGCACCTGATGAGGAGAAAATAGGAGCAATAAGGGACTTAAAGAGACCGAAAACTAAGAAGGAAGTTAGATCTGTTTTGGGATTAATGGGATTTTACCAATCTTATATTCCAAATTATGCAGAAATTGCTATACCTTTAACGGAATTAACTAAAGGGAAGGTTAAAAATACTGTATCATGGGATGAAAGGGCAGAAGAAGCATTTAATACCCTTAAAGAGGAGTTATGTAACGTGACGCGTTTGGCTACACCTACCGTAGGCCGGGAATATCAGCTTCACGCCGATGCTTCAGACCTGGCAGTAGGATGTTGTCTTACTCAAAAAGATGAAAAGGGTCAGTTTAAACCGATAGCTTTTGCCAGTCAGAAATTATCAGGGGCTCAGCGTGCTTGGGCGAGTATAGAGAAAGAGGCTTGGAGTGTTCTCTTCGGGTTGCGGAAGTTTGAAAAGTGGACATATGGATCTCAAATTGAGATCATAACGGATCATAATCCATTAAAATTTCTCACTGAAACAACCCCAAGGTCCCCCAAACTCACTAGATGGGCGCTTGCCTTGCAACGCTGGAACCTGAGTATTTCTCATCGTCCAGGAGCTCAACATTTAAATGCTGATGCAATTTCTAGGCTACATAGGAAGAGCTGGGAAGAACAGCCAATCGCTAGCCCATCGGCATCAATGACTAAATAGTGGACAAACCTTAAAGGGGTGTCATCACGTTTTAAATTTTTTTTGCATATGTGTAATTGTATTTGAATTTTGTGTTATAGTGTTATAGTGTATTAGCATGTGTAGTTTTTCAGTAATAATAATAGTAGTACACGGTTCATTAGAGATGTCAGTAGAGAATGTTCAGACACCTTGATATATATATGTAATAATAATAATGAAGAAACCTGCAAAGAGACTATTGAACTCTTCGGTGATGTTACTATATGTTTGGGGAAAATTAGCCCCTAAATGGCATATTTTCTGCTAAAGTGGGGGGGGGTGGGGGGTTGTCAGGTTCTGAGAAACATATGCTATTAGAACTGAGGTTCTATATTATTTTTTTTGTCTTAATATATTATATATTGTATGGGCTGTGTGCTGGAATTTCAAAATAAGTCTTTCCTTATCTAAAACTGGATCTAAGCCGGTGAAAATGTATAGATGGTATGAAGGGGGGAAAGATAGTTTGAGAGGGGCGTGCCCAACCTTTTGAGATGTCTGTGGAAGATGGGGAGACAATGGGAGCCAGGTAGAAAACCCCGGAGGGGGTTACGTTGAGGAGCAGCAAGGGGTTCCTGGAAGGCAGTCTGTTCTGCTGAGTCAGTTTTGAGCGTAGCTCGCAAGGTGGACGAGTGTTCCTTGGATAGCTCTGAGAGAGTGCGTAGGCTTGGGGAGAGCTCTTAGAGATAGAGCTTAGGCTTAGAGCCCATGTGTTGGGAGATCGAGATTGATCTCCGGAAAGCTAATTTAACGTGTGTAGAGTGAGATTGATTTAACGTAGTTTAACAGTACACTGCCAGCATTTGCTGTATTCAATTTAATGTTGAACCGGATCATCTATATCCGAGTTTGTAAGTGTAAATAGTGTTTGTTGTTGTGTAAATAGTGTGTAAATAAACTGTTAATTTAGTTAGCGTTGGTTTTCATTTAATCAATCCTCTCAGTGCATGACCGATATCACGTAATCATATCGGTGGTGGCAGCATATAAATAATATGGATTTTCTTCGAAGTTGTGCGGACCAAGAGGAAACTTTGACAGTACCCTCCCGGAATTAGATGCCTGTTCACATCGAAAAACTTAACTTAAGATATCTTAGTAGCGTGACTGTGTCTGTGATCTGAACAAAAGTAAAGTATGCGCATGTGCTTAAAATAACAACGGCTGCAACAGCCAGTCAGTAAAAGCAAAGCTTCATAGCCAATGAGAGTGAGTGGTCGTTCCTGTATCTAGCCGAAGTAAGTCGAAACTCACTGAGAGAATTTATGGAACTCTCTCAGAGAGTTCGGTGCCCTAAGATATCTTAAGTATCGTAGTGTGAACATAGTATTACTTTCGGACATAACAAAATACAGAAAAATTCTTTATAGAAAAATCCTTCTATCTTCAAAAAAGCAATAAATCACCCTGCCATCTCTTAACGAAATTATCAAAAAATCATTCGTTTTCTTTATGCATTCGTTGTTTACCATTAGAACCACCTGGAAAAAAGTTAAAACTCTTTTTCTTGGTGGTACATTGGAGCAGTTAAGGTTATGAATGTCCGAAATTGGCCTCTTTAGCATAAAATTATAAAATTTTAAGATATTTATACAAAGCTTTTACAATAAATTATGTCATTTTCTGCCTCTGAATAGAATTAAAAAAGTGTAAAAAAAAAAAAAAGTCAATGATAATTAAAGTTATGTTTGAAAGGCTTAAAGTTATGATGTATGTCCAGTGTCCACCTTTTGAGAATCGCCCATATAAAAGACATTGCATAAATACCTGAAGTGTATCACCTGTATTTTAGCATATTGAAATATTTTACTAACATAGAACATAATTGGCAACATACATAGCACACAGGGTGTGAGATGAAATCTCACGTTTTTTTCCACCTGTTCACCGGTCTGCATCTGTGACGGAGTCGCGGCCATGCTTTTTTTTTTTTTTTTTCTTTTCTTTTTTCTCCCGTGTCTCTCGCTGACAACCTTAGCGTAAACCTGTAAGTTGGCTTTTCCCCAGTGCCTGCAAATGCGCATCATTCATTATTCCTCCCTTCCTTTTTTCTCTCCGTGTTTCATCCGAGGCTGTAAGTGCGCGCATGCTCAGTAGAAATGGGCGCTTGCTATGACTTCAAACAAGTGACGTTTCGCTTCACGAGCATATTGGATTGCATTAATTTCGGTTTCGCTTTCTCATTTGTTTTCCGAATACCGGTGGCTTTTAAATTTGATCAATTGTTTTAAACCTCTCGCTTAATTACTTTTGCGGGCCACATAGCAATGTTTAAATACTTTCTCCCCTAATTTTTTTAGGCAGTTAAAAGTTCTGACAGGACTGTCGAAACAACGATGTCGATATTTGTTTGTAGTTGTGCCATTTTTTATCAACGGAGTTTCTGTTCTTCAGTTAAATATTAGATATTCCCTCGGGAATTTTTTTGATCTAAGTGTTGGTATTTTCAAGAACTATTTATGGGTGATCAAAAAGGAAAATTATTCATCTTCATCTAAAATTATACTTGAATAAAGATTGATTTAGTTTCAAGAAAGTGTTGTTCCTGTCTCTTCCTCAACACTGCTTGTTTCAAGTAAGATCGTTTTTGACTTTTCTCCTTTTAAAATGACCTAAAAGAACTAAGTGTAGGGTTATTGTCTCCTTTTTTTTAAAAGAAGATTTTTTACAACAAAATAGTTCTAAAATACGATCAAGACAATTTGTGAATATTCTAATATTCACGTCACAATTCTTGGTGCCGATATGGAGAAATTCTTGAAAAGTGCACCCTGGAATTTATGAGAGAGACTGAAATACTTATTTAATTTATTAAAAAAAAATTAATATGTTATAATGCTGTGATATTCTAATATTTTAGTCAGAAGCTATTACTTTTTCAAGAATTTATTTCAATGTATAATTTTGTTGAACTTATATTTGTATTTGGGGAACAAATTGCTCATTTTTATGTATTTTAAAGAGATTTTTTTTGTTCTGAGAAGTAAATGGTAGGAAATATCTCCTTTTATTTTTGCAGAGCATGATTTTTCTTTCGATTGTATGAAGTGATAGAAGATATTTTTGTTCTTAATATACAAATATTTTTACAATGACCTATAATTTTACATTGTTTGAGGGGGCATATGGCAAATATTAAGGCACAATTTATTAGAACTAGTGATATATTTATATATTGTTGAGATTATTAATTTATTTGAATGCTGTTTGTTTGAATTATTGCATTTATTTTTGAATTTTATTGTATTTATTCATCATGACGTCAAAAATTAAACCTCTAAGAATAATAGTGACACCTTTTTCTGGTGATCCCGAACTTTTAGATTTTTTTGCTGAGCAAGTTAAAGCGACCATTTCTTATTCTAACTGGAGTAATGAACAGGCGCTTATTTTCCTCAAGTTTAAACTCTCTGATCAGGCATTAAAATTTTATGTTTCCTCTACTGCATGTAAAAAGGCAACTTCTCCTGAAGACTTGTTTGGTATTTTTAGAAAACATTTTAAGACAGAGTCAGCTACCTCCATTGCTCTTAAATACAATAGTATAAAGTTTCTACCTTCAGAATCTATCTGGAATTTTGCTACAAGGTTAGATGATGTTGTTTGTAAACATTTTCCTCAGTTGCCTGATCCCTCCATTGAACAGATTCTTATATCAAAATTCACTGATCTCATCCCTAATAATTTAAAAATTCATATTCTTACACAACACATAGATTCGTTTGACAAAATGATTGAAGTTGCTGCTTCATATCAAGAAATTCTTGATTCTGTTCAAGCACCTATAATTTCTAATTCTGTTCCACCTTCATACAGTATGTTACATAACTTACATGAACAACCTGATGATTCTCTGTCTCATAATAGTCATTCTGCGGACTCATCGGAGGTGTGTAACAAACCTCACTCAGCTACTTCAGGTGATAACTCATCTTGCGATACAGAGTCCAGGCACAATTTTTCCAGAAACATAAGACTCAGTCATCATTTCAAACATTCGTATAAACGAATTATTTGCCAGTGGTGCACAAGACCTGGACATTCAGCAAACAGATATTTCAAATTGAAATCAAATTTAACTTCCAAATCAAAACAAGCATCTTTCAAAAAACGGCATCACAACTCCTCAGATGATAAACCACATTCATCCGACTCTCGACATTCTTCCTCTAAAGTTTCGACCTCCCGTCAGAACTACTCAAATAAAAATCCTCATAGGTACTGACACGATGTGGGGAGAAGTGGGTAGTGGAGCTGCTTCACCCCTGTGTTATTTTTCTCCATAGTATAACTCTCAAGCTGTCTCTTTCAATAATGTAAATTCTGTTAAAGACCTTGCTGTTCCCGTTTTTCAATGTGAAAGAACATTCTATAATTCAAACATAACTCCTGAATGTTTTCAAGAGTTATCTCCAGACACAAATACTCAACTTCCGTCCTTTAATGATTTTTCTGCCTTAAGTCGTGATTTTATGCCTTTTCAAATCCAGAATGATATTATTATACCGCGGTCTCCATTGACTAAAATTAACTATCCGATTTCATCACAGAGACTTGTAAAATCAGTTACTAGTCAAACAAATAAAGAAATTCCACTATTTGCAAACTCTGCTATACAAACAACCTCATCTGAAAATGACATAGTCTTTGTTGTAGGGACGCAACGGATATCCGGCAAATATCCGATATCCGGCATATCCGGCTGATTTTTCAATATCCGAAATACCGTCGGATATCCGAATCACAATCACCGGATATCCGACTTCTCTGCCGGATATCCGGCAATACGTAGCAAAGCAAATATATAAGGATAAGAGAAATCGTTTGACCCAAACAATGCCAAACAACTTTTGTTTATAATGCAAAATATGAAAGTAAGTCCACTATTCATGAATAAAAGGTAATTCTCAAAAGTTTAAAGAATTGCCAGCTTTCCTAACATTGGTATTAGAACTTTTTATAATAAATTTAAGAATTTATGTTTACATCTTTTAGAAAATTGTACCTTTACTTTCAGAATGTGAAACAAAATCTCAAGTTATTTATTTAAAGTATGACTTTATTAATTTTCTTTCTCTCTTTTAAGTTTAACAATTAAACAGGCCTATTTTTACTTTCTTCTATCTTCAATAGAAGAAAGTATTGTAACTGAGATTTTTTCGATTTCTGGTTTTCGGTGGACTTAGACGTTTTAGGGGCCAGAGATCCCAAAACATGTTTATACAAAATGTCTGTCTGTAATCATACCATCAAAAAGTGTATGAAGTTATGCATAGAATTGAACCAATTTTTTTGTGAATGTTTTTGGCTATAGCCAGCTGGCGCTCCTTCAATGTTGGAACATTCCACTGGAAGGGGGCGCTGTAATCGTGATTTGTTTGCCATTTTCATTCTTGTGCCATCAAAAAGTGTATGAAGTTAATGCATAGAATTGAACCAAATTTTTTGTGTATGTTTTTGGCTGTGGCCAGTAGGTCCTTCTTCAATATGGAAGCATTCTGCCGGAAGGAAGTGCTGTAATTGCGATTTTTGTGCCATTTTCATTATTGTACTATCGAAAAGTGTATGTTAAATATGTAATGATAAGTTATCCATATAATTGAACAAAATTTTTTGTGTATATTTTTGGCTATGTCCAGCAGGTTCTCCTTTAAATTGCAAATATTCTGCCAGAAGGGTGCGCTGTAATAGTGATTTTTGTGCCATTTTCATTCTTGTACCATCGAAAAGTGTATGAAGTTATGTATACTAGAATTGAACCAATTTTGGGGGGGGGGGGGTATTATTTTGGCTATGGCCAACTGGTCCTCCTTCAATTTGAAAATATTCTGCTGGAAGGGGGCGCTATAATAGTGATTTTTGTGTTATTTTCATTATTTTATCATCGAAAAGTGTATGAAGCTAAGCATAGAATTGAACCAATTTTTTGTGTATATTTTTGGCTATGGCCGGCAGTTTTTTTTTAAAATTTGGAAATATTCTGCCAGAAGATGGCACTGTGACAGCATTTTTTGTAAAATTTTCTCAATTTTTCGCAGTTTTTTGTACTGTATATTGGTGGCTCGTGAAGCCATGGGAACTTCGCATCCTGCTAAGCTGGCTATTCACAATCAGCTGATGTACAACAGAATAACGAAAAAAATTTATTGATTTTAATAAATATCATAATTGAGATTAACTTATTCTTATTTTGATTAATTGACGAGCAGAAATTTTAGATCAAAATCAAAGTTGGTATAATATTGAACTAATAATATTGAAGTATTAACATTTGGAACTACTTTTTAAAATATTAAGATGTATGGGATAGAAAAAAGTTTTGGGATTGGCACATCCAATTAGTTATTTTTGTAACTTCATTATAAATAAAATAATTAAAATTAAAAGTAATTTTCTTTTTACTTATAAATATCACAGTAATTTAACTTAAAATAAAACTAAATGTGACTTAAAGCAAAACAGTATTAAATAATTAAAACAGAAAAAAGACATCAACTAAACCTATATTTGGAGAAAATAACTCTTTAATCATGGGTATATTAGTAGGTATTTTATGTTTAAATTATAAAAAGAAAGTATGTATTTCTTTGTGAAAATACTGTACAATTATAAGCCTATTAATTGGTTAAAATTTGTTACACAAATTATCAGCATTTCATTGTACAAATTAATTATTAGCAATTATCAATATAGTCAATCCCATATACAAATCCAGTAGCAATTATCAGCATTTCATTGTACAAATAAACAGAATATTTTAATGTTTAAATTAAATTTTTTATACAACATTATTAATATACATTACACGGCTTGAAAGGCAGATACATGTCTTCAATTTCGAGATGGGATGGCAGGATTCGTGCCCTAAAGAATATTGGGGGCGGGAAGCTCCTGTTTCCAAAAAATCATTTTCCGAAAATGTTTCTTTGTAAAACGACGATGAAGTGTCGGGACCGACTGACAAATTTCATGATATTTTCCACTATCGATTTGCAGGTTTCACAGTTTCTTCTTACAACAAATTGACAAAATTAGTGTTTGTTTTTCTGCATCTGACCAAAAAAGTTTGCGATTTTTCTCCTCGACCGACTGACGAATTTCTTGATTTTTTTCTGGAGACCAATTGATGAATTTCATATATTTTTTTTTTTTTCGCAGTCAATTGACAAATTTAGAAAATTTATTCTGTGACCGATTGGCAAATTTCCCTGTTTGTTCTTGTGACATACTGATGAAAGTAACGATTGTTTTTCTGCATCCGATTGAAAAATTTCGCATTTTTTCTCTGCGACCGGCTGAGGAATTTCACGGTATTTGCTCGTGACAGACTGGCAAACTTCACGATACTTTTCCATGACCAATTGACGAATTTCATGATATTTTCCCACTTTCGATTTCCCATGAACTTCAGTTTTTTTTTCTCGCAACCAATCGACAAATTATTTTATTTATTTTCACCATGATTGACGAAATCAGCAATGTTTTTTTCTATGACTGTTTTACGTATTTTGCGATGTTTTTCCTGTGTGCCCAAAATTGGAAATAACTAAAAGGGCAGCAACGGCCACCAGAGACTAAGCTCTACCAAATTGGATAATAGTCAGCACTAAACAAAATGAGATTACACTTGTGGTGCACATGAAAAAAAAAAACTTTGATGAACTTCAAAAAAACATATTTAGAAACAACAAACTACTTGTTTCTCGCAATTAACAGAAATTAGGACATGACTTTTTGAAATCAACCTTTTCTCGTGTAATAGAAAAAATCAATTGACTATTCCCTTTTCAAACTTTGGATATGGATTTAAAATTCCAATGCATAGAACATAGTTCAATTAACGAAAATACCAGGGATTACAGTTTTGAATATAATTCCATTAAGGATATAATAAAACAAATTTTTTCAGAAGTGACACACCATCACCGATATGCATTATTCGTGTAAGTTAAAAATTACTGCACATCAGATTTTGCAAAGTTTTCTAAAACTTTTTAAGAGAGCATAACCATGTGTTTCCGATAATTTCTAAAGTTATAAAAGCCGCTTTGTGCTGTTTGTCAAAAGTGTAACTTTGTAAAAGAGGCTAAAGTACGCAAAATGGAATAAAATCTAAATTAAGAAATTCATTTAGCAACCCAATTGTTAACTGCCCATAACATTAGGTGAAAGTTGAAAAATAGACATGGTATATATAAAGCTTGTTTCTGCTCCTTTGTTTTAATAAAATAAAAATTTTGAATAATTATCTTGAGTTGTTAATTTAAATTGTTTCAATGGTATTTTGTCATGTCTGTATAAATGTAATTCTTTAAGTAGCACATAAAAAATAACGAGGTTTAAAGATTTTTTTAAAACTTTCTAACAGTTCAACTACCCTGCATTTATAAATTTTGGGTATGAAACTCCCCTCCTGGGAAAACTTGAATTGCAGACCCTGATATTCAAAGAGATATAGTTTTTGTAAATTATATTTCAATACATTTAAAATGTTTTAATGATGTGTGAAACATGTTTGTAGTTTATTGTTCTGAGATGACATTATATAGAGAAATAATTCACTATATAACTAAAAACATATCTAGTGCCGGATATCCGAATCCGGCAGGCGAAGGAGCTTCGGATATCCGGTATCCGATATCCGGCGAAATCAATATCCGGTGCATCCCTACTTTGTTGAGTCTATCGAATTTCTTCTCCATGCAGAAGTTGATCAACCTACTCTTCCAATTATTCAATTAACTATTAACAAGAATCCTGCAAATTTTCTTCTCGATTCAGGTGCAAGCATTTCTCTATTATCAAAATATTATTTTCAACGTAAAAACAGCATGTACATTATACCAGAATTGCGTCAAATGTAAAAATTACCACTGTAAATTCTGTTGTTATTTGTTCTGGTTGTATAAACTTGTCATTTAAGATAGGGAAATTTTTCTACAAACATTCTTTTTTTCTCATTGATATTCCTGAAGATTCTAAGTTTGTTGGTATCCTTGGCTTTGATTTTTTGAAATCTCTTAGAGTTGTTATTGATTTACATAATAGCCAAATTAAGATAAATAACAACCTACTTGACATCTTAGACTCTGTTTCAGCTCAAGAGGTTGATCAAACACAAGATTTACAAGTCAACACTTTAACTCAAAAGATATCTCTACCTGAATCTTCCAATAAAAATGTATCAGTGTCTGTTAATTCCAATAATAAAATACGTAGCTCTTTTCCTTCAAATAATTGTTATTCGAGAAAGAAAGTCGTTATTCCTCCTGACAGTACTGTATATGTACCTGCAGTGTCTTCCTTTCATTCTTGTGATCAATTTTTGTTTGAACCAAAGGAGTATGAATTACCAACTTGTGCATATCAGTCCATAATTTCTGCAGAACTTAGCTCGAAATCTAAAAATGTTGAAAACCTCAGTAGTTACTTTTATGTTCCTATCACTAATAATGCTGAAGAACCCATTCACATTAATAACGATTCAGTTTTGGGAACAATTCATGAAATAGATGAAATTCAAGAAGATTTTGATACTCAAAATATTAGTTCTCCCTATGAAATTAATTTAATTCAAGCTTCTACTGACATTTTAAAGTTAAGAAAATCAGAGTTTAAACTTAGTAATTTTAGCCTAAATCATCTGCTTCCATATCAGAAAACAGAATTACAAAATTTATTAACTAAATATGATACAGTGTTTTCTTCTTCCTTGAAATCTTTGGGTCAAACGGACAGAGTTATACCTCATATCCAGTTTATCTCGGATGTTCCTGTTAAGACCCTGCCCTTCCCTGTGTCACAATCTATCCAGGAAGAAGCAAAACAACAATTGGATTTGTTAGTTGATGCAGGAATTATTGAAAGAAGTATTTCTGAATGGGCATGTCCAATGCTTATGGTTAAAAAGAAAGCATCCTCTCCACATGAAAAACCTAAATTTCGAATGGCACTTGATCTAAGATTAATTAATACCATGATTCGTAGTTCTTCTTATCCATTACCTAGAATTGATACTATTATTAACAATATTTCTAAATTTAAATACTTCACCACATTAGATTTTCCATCTGCATATCATCAAATAAATCTCCCTGAAGAAACTCTCTTTTACCACCGAATTGGGTACTTATAGTTTTTCTCGTTTAATGTTTGGACTCAGATCCGCAGCCTCTTCATTTCAAATGTTAATTGATGCAATAATTGAAGAAAGTAAATTACAAGGTGTTTATGCATATCAGGATGACATTATTGTTGCTGGTGATTCATTTCAAGAAATGATTCACAAATTAGATGTTTTGTTTTCAATTTTATAGAAACATAACCTTACCTTATTTCCTGCTAAATGCAAATTTCATCAAACAGCTATAGATTACCTTGGTTTTCATTTGCAAAATCATACTATCCAACCAGTGTCTTCTAATATAACCAAAATTACATCTTTTCCAGCTCCAAAAACTAAGAAACACTTAAAAAGATTTATTGGTCTATGTGGTTTTTATCGCAGGCTTATTCCCAAATATTCTAAACTTATGGATCCACTAATTAAACTTACCTCTCCAAAGGTTCCTTTTACATGGACGCCAGATCATAATAAAATTTTTACAGAAGTCCAAAACATTTTTTTCTCAAAACCTTTTCTCTCCTTGCCTGATTGGTCCAAACCATTTTACCTCAATACGGATGCAAGTGGTATAGCTATTTCCGGTGTCCTTCTACAAAAGCGAAATGGTCATCTACTGCCTGTGAGTTATTTTAGTAAATCTTTATCTCCTTCAGAAAGAAAATATCCTGCTCTGAAGCTAGAATTGATTTCAATTGTGAAATCAATTAATGCATTTAAATTTTTTCTGTATAATAGACATTTTACGATTTTAAGTGACAGCAAACCTATTGAACATTATAAGTCTACTAGTTCACCAGTTGATCTGACTACGAGATGGTTGGTTGACCTTTACAATTATGATTTCACCTTTCAATATCTTAAAGGCGAGAGTAATGTGTTAGCTGATTATTTCTCTCGTGAAGATTTTACAAATAATTCTCAAGATCTTAACACTAAGCCTGTTTTAATAAGAGATAAAAATATTCTTCCAGTCACTACAAAGTCACCAACTATTGAGTTGCATCACATAGATGATCAAAACCAACAATCTCAAGACCCAAAAATGGAAATTTCTGAGTCCACATTCCTCTGTGAACAACGTAAGGATCCTAAAATAATGAAAATAATTGACTCCATAACTTCAGATAAACCTAATCCTAAGTTCAAAAATTATTTTATCCATCCTGATACAGGTTTACTTATGATAAAACGTAAATTCTTATAACCTGAAAATTCGCCACATATTAAAATTATTGTGCCTCATATTTTAAAGTCAAAAATCTTGCATATCTGCCATATGCCTCACTTCGGTATTGGAAATACTTATAGAAGACTGCTCAAGAAATTTTACTGGTCAGGAATTTATAAAGATACAAAAAATTTTGTTTTATCCTGTGAGTTATGCGTTAGACATAAACCACAAAGAATACCTGTAGCACCATTACAAGAGATGTTCATCCCTTCTGAACCTGGTGAGCTCGTCTCAGTGGATTTCCTAGGCCCTTTTTCGAATAAATTTTATGTGCTGACATTCCTGGATCATTTCTCAAAACATATAGAGCTATACCCGATCAAGATTGCTACTGCTCAATCTGTTGTTAAATCTCTGACCAACTACATCACCACCTATGGTCGTCCAGCTTCTTTAATGTCTGATCTGGGCCCTCAATTTAATTCACAAGTATTTGATAATTTTATGGAGAGCCTCAAGATCAGTATTGTTCATTCATCCTCTGGGCATCCTCAAACGCAAGGATCATCAGAGAGAATAAATACCAGCATTAAGTCATCAATTGCTACATTAGCTCAGGAGGGATATAATTTTCAACAGTCCCTAATGATACATAAAAGCCTCTATAACAACACAATACATTCTTCTACTGGATACTCACCATCTTTTCTGCATTTTGGCAAATCTATATCCAATATTTTTTATCTCTTCGATTATCCTGATCTGGAAGCATTATCATATCCGTACGATTACTATCAGCATATGTCAACAATGAAACATGTGTACCAGAAAGTTTATGGCAACATGAAAGAGGCTCAGCAGTTACGTAATCAACGTCAACATAAACGTGCTCATCTACGAAAGTTCCAGTGTGGTGATATTGTTTACATTAGAACTAATAATGCATTTAAGCCAAAAAACATTGGTCCTTATGTTGTGATAAATGTAATTTCTGATGTGCTTCTTTCTGTTAGGGTTTTAGAAGATGAACTGGACAAGCCTTTTACAATAAACATTAATAGAGTAATACCTGTACAGAAACGTCAACAACACTTAGTGTTGCAAAGTCCTCATCCAATTACACCTCTACCCCACAACTATAATTTACGAAAAAGACATTAATATTTGCATTTAAATATGTATTTTCATAAATACAGTAGAAGATCTTTATAACACAATTCTATATAACGCAATTCTTCATATAACACACAACTTCTCAGATGTAAACAATGATTTTTGCAGTTGTAAAATATTGCCACTCTCTAAAGGACTAAATTTGATACATTAGTTCAACTTTATCTTCTAATTTAAGACCTTTTTACTGAAAAAAATGCTATTATTACAATAAACATTTTTGAAAATGTCTAACATAAGGGATGGTTGTGTCAGTTATATTTGGATCATGTTTATAAAGTAAATTTAACAATGCCTGACCTATATTATGCAAAAATTTATAATTCAGATAACTCTTGGTAACAAGAAATGCAGTATAAAGATATTCTAATGTATTTTGATATATTTCAGACATATTTGGCCATGTTTACCAGGTGAATTTAATGATGTGATCCATATAACGCAAAATTCTATATAATGCACAACCTTGCGTTTTTAGGTTTGCGTTATAAAGATCTTCTCCTGTATTAATAGTTAAATTTATTTATTTATTTTTTTTTTTGTATTTATTTTTAGGTTTATGGGTAGTTGCACCTGACAATGTGATGATGTTATGACAATATTTTGTTCACCTAATATTCTAAATTCTAGTAAATTTCATTTAATTTTAGCAAAAACATGTTGGTAATATCTGTTCCAGGTTATCTGTCTATTCCTTTTTATTTTTTTGGTACCATGTTTCTCATTTATAAATTGACATGATCAAGCTTATTACATAGAAATGTATAATGAGTTTGATAGTATATTTTTAATTTTTTTTCTTTTTTGGAGATCTCCACTTTTTTTTTTTTTTTTTCATACAGTAATATATATATATATATATATATATATATGTACCATACCTAGGTTGATGAATTTTGAGTAATTACTTATGTTAAATATTTTTTTTAAAGTAATTTATTGATGTTGACTTTTTTATTTTAGAGGTTATACATGTTGTTTACTGTTGTTGACATTATTTTGATATACATTTTAACTATTATGTTAATGGTAGTGAGCAGCTATATAAATATCTTCAATGAGTAAACAAATTATACTAGTACTCTTGATTTATGAGATACTTTGATTGATGAAAACTTGAATAGCTGAAGATGTAAGTTATTCTATAATACTCTTGGTCGACCAATTTTACATATTATAGTTGCAACTGTTATTTTATATTATTTGAATAATACATTTTTCATGATATCTCTTGACAACAAAGTTGTTTGCCTTTTTTTTTTGGTGAAATATTAATGTTTAATATTTCTTTGATATGAGATCTTTTTAAAGATATACTATGTGCACAATTATTTTTATGGCATGCCACATGTAAATAATTGGAATACTCATTCTAAATGTATATATTTATATTGTATATACTACATTGATGTAACATTTATGTATTCCTTTTCCTTCTCTTTTTCCTTTTTGATCACCACATTTTATTTTCAGGGCTTGTTAATTGTCTTTCAAAATTTTGATTTTCCCATCCTGATGCAAAAGGTCACCTTTTTACATCTGTCTGGCACATCAAAATTTTATTCGACGTTGGGAGGTATTGTGAGATGAAATCTCACGTTTTTTTCCACCTATTCACCGGTCTGCATCTGTGACGGAGTCGCGGCCATGCTTTTTTTTTGTTGTTTGTTTCTTTTCTTTTTTCTCCCGTCTCTCTCGCTGACAACCTTAGCGTAAACCTGTAAGTTGGCTTTTCCCCAGTGCCTGCAAATGCGCATCATTCATTATTCCTCCCTTCCTTTTTTCTCTCCGTGTTTCATCCGAGGCTGTAAGTGTGCGCATGCTCAGTAGAAACGGGCACTTGCTATGACTTCAAACAAGTGACGTTTTGCATTAATTTCGGTTTCGCTTTCTCATTTGTTTTCCGAATACCGGTGGCTTTTAAATTCGATTAATTGTTTTAAACCTCTCGCTTAATTACTTTTACAGGCCCCGTAGCAATGTTTAAATACTTTCTCCCCTAATTTTTTTAGGCAGTTAAAAGTTCTGATGGGACTGTCAAAACAACGATGTCGATATTTGTTTGTAATTGTGCCATTTTTTATCAACGGAGTTTCTGTTCTTCAGTTAAATATTAGATATTTCCTCGGGAATTTTTTTGATCTAAGTGCTGGTATTTTCAAAAACTATTTATGGGTGATCAAAAAGGAAAATTATTCATCTTCATCTAAAATTATACTTGAATAAAGATTGATTTAGTTTCAAGAAAGTGTTGTTCCTGTCTCTTCCTCAACACTGCTTGTTTCAAGTAAGATCGTTTTTGACTTTTCTCCTTTTAAAATGACCTAAAAGAACTAAGTGTAGGGTTATTGTCTCCTTTTTTTTTAAAGATTTTTTACAACAAAATAGTTCTAAAATACGATCAAGACAATTTGTGAATATTCTAATATTCACGTCACACAGGGGTGTACAAAAGGGGAGCTCAAGCCTCCCTCCCCATCATTGGAAACCTTTTTTCCCCCCTTTCGATTATAGCTTCTGCTTTAAAGTAAACTTTAAATTCTAAACATTGAAAAAATGATTTTTTCTTTTGCAGCAAATTTGGTACCTTTTTCAAATCTCTCTTATTGTTGCAGTTTTTCATGTACAAGGCAAGTAATATACCTGATCACTTTCAGAATTTTTGGAATGTTACCAGAAATTTAGAATATACTAGTAAGGGGGATTTATATTGGGAATCAATGCAAGAAATTATGAAATTTCTACAGAGAATGTTCTGTCTCTGTTCACATTTTTTTTTACTGAGATTAATCGAATATTCTTCATGTATCTAAAAGTTTAATAAAAATGGATTTTCTTTCAAAATCCATAGCATTGGAATTGGTAGATATTTGTGCTGTTTGAGGGTAAGGGGTAGTGATGGGCGATAACGAGATGTTTTTCTCGATTTTCTCGATTGTATGGACATCTCGATATTTTTCGATTGTATAAATTTTTTCTCGATGACTACAGTTTGCAAATTTCTTTTATAAATCATATATTATGTATTATATACGTCATACATTTATCAAGAATCGTCTGCGGGTGAACTGGAATGAGTCGATGTTAATAAAGACTAGGTGACTTCGACCGCTAGCGGGCCCCTCCTTTAATCGGGGCCCCTAATTTATACGTAATCTTGTAATATGAAATCACGAACAGGTTACCCGCTATATACGGCACTGATATATGATAGCAGGCGGGTGTGGTGTGCACGCACTACAAAATCTTGTAAAAAATATAATATCGAAACGAATGAACATCGGACCAGATCTCTTGGGGGAGGGGTCAAAGCGAGCGGAGGGGCACAGCAGCTGCATAATATGATTAAGTCGTCACAGGTCTTTAGGCCTTTCCAACCATATGTCACATGAGAAGTCTGGATCTGAATTTATAAAAATGCCCTCCCCGTGGGGGGGAAAGGGGGAGGGGTGCAGGAGGTGGATAACATGAGTAAGTGGTCATAAGCCTTTCCAACAATATGTCACATGAGGGGTCTCGGCTAAATTTAGAAAAACACCCGCCTGGCAGAAAAGTGGGGGGGGGGGGACGGTCACCGGAGGTGCATTACATCAATAAGTAGTCACAGACCTTTCCAACGATATCTCACATGTGGGGTCTTGGCTAAATTTGGAAAAGTGTCCCCCCCCGGGGGGGGGTGTTCAAAATGCGGGGGATGGACACCGGAGGAGCATAACATCAATAAGTAGTCACAGACCTTTCCAACGATATCTCACATGAGGGGTCTTGGCTAATTTTGAAAAAGTGTCCCCCGGGAGGGGCAAATTGAGGGAGACTGTCACCGGAGGTGCATAACATCAATAAATAGTCACAGACCTTTCCAACGATATCTCACATGAGGGGTGTTGGCTAAATTTGGAAAAGTGCCCCCCGGGGGGGGGGGGGCAAAGTGGTGGTGGGGACACCGTAGGTACATAACATCAATAAGTAGTCACAGACCTTTCCAACGATATCTCACATGAGGGGTCTTGACTAAATTTGAAAAAGTGTCCCCCAGGGGGGGCAAAGAGTGGGGGGACTGTCACCGGAAGTGCATAACATCAATAAGTAGTCACAGACCTTTTCAACGATATCTCATAAGAGGGGTACTAACTAAATTTGGAAAAGTGTCCTCCGGGGGGGGGGGGGGGGCACCGGAAGTGCATAGCACTAATAAGTAGTCACAAACCTTTCTAACGATATGTCACATGAGGGGTCTTAGCTAAATTTGCAAAAGTGTCCTGAAATTTCATATATTATAAATAATATTTAGCAGAGGGCTCCATAAAAAAATCCGATCTAAAATGATAAAAGCGGAAAAAACTACCCTCGCAGTGGGGCCAAATTGGGGAGGGGAGGAAGAAAGTCTCATAATATGAAAGAGTCATCCGAGAGCTTACCGATGACATATCACATGACTGGTCCAAAAAAAGTTTGAAAATTGCTCCCCCTCTCTCCCCCCGTGGGCCCACTCTTTCACCCCAGAATTCACACAGCCGCCACTTTAAAATTTTTATGTTCAATAAATAATATTTACCGGAAGACTGCATAAAAAACCCATATTTAAAGTGATATTTAAATTTATTATAGAAACCGGCTACGGTTTTAAAAATTTGTTCGCCCCTTCCCCACCCCCCTTTGAGCAAAGAAAGGTTCATAGTATGAAGAAGTGGTCAAAGGGCTTTTCGATTATATGCCACAGGAAGGGTTCGGTAAAATTTTTAAATTTGCACCCCATGAGTCCACTCTCACGTCCTCCTCCCTCGAAATCACCCGACCCACCTTCCTCTTTGAAAATTTTATATTTAATAAATAATTTTTATCGGAGGGTTCCAGGTATGTGACATCTTGGTAGGGCTAAAATAAGAGAAACTTTGAAAATTAAAGCTTCATTTCACAGCTCATTGACATGCCTTTTTCTCTATCTCATCCCTTGGTACTCTCGATAAATTTTCTTACTTTTCTTCTCTGCCGAGGACGAGAGAAATCCTCGAAAAGCTTCTCATAGCGAAATGTTGAAAAGCGCGAGAGAAATCCTCAAAAGGCTTTTCATTGGGAGATTTCGAAAAGGACGAGAGTAACAAGCGAGAGGCTTCCCATCGGGAAAGGTTGAAAAGGGCGAGAGGAAAATCTCGAGAGACTTCCCATCCCGAAAGGTTTAAAACCGCGAGAGCACCAACCATCGAGCAGCTTGCCATCTGGAAGTGTCGAAATGCTGGAAAAATCATCGAGATGAGATTTGCCGAAATGCGAGATGGAAATGAAGCTTTCAGAGTCAAACTTACCGCATTTCTGGTTTAAGTCATAATTTCTCAAAGGAGTCCATCTGCTTATCCAATCTCTTTTTAGCTCACAGGCTATCTAAGCCTGAGAGCTAATGTACCCGTCGGTTCTGTGTGTATGCATGTACTGTACGTACGTACGTACGTAACGCGATAACTCTTGATTAAAATGTACGATTTGCTTCAATTTTTTTTATGTTCATTCTGATAAGGCGTTCCGCTGTTTAGTTTTGACGGTTCATTGGTTAAGGATAAAGGGAGAGAAGGGGGCTGGTCCCCACCCCCTCCTTAATTTAAATAAATAGGTTTTTCATGCAGAATTCTCCAATTTGCTCCAAATTTCGTATACCGGTTTATTATGTTAAGGAGCTTCCCTGATTAAACTTGGAGGTTCATTAGTTAAGTATGAAGGGGGGAAAGGGGGATAGACCCTCTCCTTAATTTAGATAAATGGGGTTTTCATGCAGAATTATTCGATTTGCTCCAAATTTGGTATACCGGTTCATTATGTTAAGAAGTTGCCTTGATTAGATTTGGAGGTTTACGGGTTAAGTATAAAGGGGGAGAAGAGGGCTAGACCCCCCCTTAATTTAAATAAATGGGCTTTTCATGCAGAATTATTTGATTTGCTCATAATTTGGTATACCGGTTTATTATGTTAAGGAGCTTCCCTGATTAAACTTGGAAGTTCATTGGTTAAGGATAAAGGGGGAGAAGGGGGGGGCTGGTCCCCCCCCCTTAATTTAGATAAATGGGTTTTTCATGCAGAATTATTCGATTTGTTCCAAATTTGGTATACCGGTTTATTACGTTAAGAAGTTGCCTTGATTAGATTTGGAGGTTTACGGGTTAAGTATAAAGGGGGAGAAGGGGGGCTGGTCCCCCCTTAATTTAGATAAATGGGCTTTTCATGCAGAATTATTGGATTTGCTTCAAATTTAATATACAGATTTATTCCGATATGGCGCTTCCTTCATTAGATTTGGAGGTTCATTGGTTAAGTATACAAGGGCGAAAAGGGGGCAAGTCCCCTTAATTTAGATAAATGGATTTCCACGGAGAATTATTCAATTTACTTGAATTTTTTTTCCTATGTTTGTTCTGATAAGGAGCTTTCCTGATTAGATTTGGAGGTTCATTAGTTAAGTATAAAAGGGTTAAAGGGGTTAGACCACCCTTAATTTAGCGATATGTTTCTTTTTTTCATGCAGAATTATCTGATTTGATTCAAATTTGATATACTGATTTATTATAGTTAAGGAGTTTCCCTGATTAGATTTGGAGGTTCATTGGTTAAGTATAAAAGGGGCAAACGGGGGATATTTCTCTTCATTTATTATTTGAGGGACATTATTCTTTGAAATAAGAGTATAATATACAGTTAGTGTTAATAACCTGTGAGCTCAATGCCATCAGTTTAACTGGCACTTATCATTTTATTGCTATTAACCGATGTGGGTTATGAAGCATAGTGGTTTATGTATTCAGTTCTGTATAGCCCTAGTTTCAAACTTTACTGTTAAATTTAGTGTCATTTTGCCACGAATTTTCAATGTTTCTCTTATTTTAGCTCTGCCAAGCTGCCCCATACCTGGAGACTCAGATAAATACTACTTATTAAATATAAAAAGTTCAAAGAGGAAGGTGAGTGAATTCTGGGGTGCGCGAGAGTGCACAAAGGGAGGGGGGGAGGGCGGCTAATTTTCAAACTTTTACCAAACCTCTCCTTGACATATCATCGGAAAGTCCTTTCACCACTCTTTCATATTATGAACCTTTCTCCTCCCAGAGTTGAATTCTGGAAGGGGTTCGGGGGGGGGAGCGGTGCGGGGTGACTTTTTTTTTTAATTGTAGAGATTTCTACAATAAATATCATTAAATGAGGTTTTTTAATGGAGCTCTCCGATAAATATTATTTATTAAATATAAAATTTTAAAAGTGGGGCTGCGTGATTTCCGGGTATATTCTAGGATAAAAGAGGGAACCCACGTGGGAGGGGTAGATTTCAAACTTTTTTTGGACCAGTCATTTGATCTATCATCGGAAAGTTTTCGGTTATCATCGCAAAGTTACTCTTTCATATTATGAACCTTTCTTCTTCCTTCCTTAGTTTGGCGCCCCAAGAGAGGCACTTTTCGAACTTTTTTGAAATCGTAGCGTTTTTAAACATTTTAGATCGGATTTTTTTACGGAGCCCTCCGATAAATAATTTTTAATATATGAAAATTTCAAAGAGAAGGATGGGCAGGGTATATTTCGGGGGGGGGGGGGGGGGGGGGGGCACGATAATTGGAATCCTGGGAGTTGGGACTCTTTTCTATCTTTTGCTGACACCCCTCATGTGATGTATCATTGGAAAGCTCTGTGACTACTATTTCATTTTATATATCGCCCGCCCCCTCCCCTTACTTTGCCCCCGAGCGGGGCACTTTACTAAATTTAGCCGACACCCCTCATGTGCCATATCGTTGGAAAGTCCTGTGACCATTTATTCATATTATGCACTTTCCTTGCCCCTCCCTCCTACTTTGCTCCCCGCGGGAGTGCGTTTAATGTATTCCAGTCGAAGACTTTATAAAAATGGGGAAATTAAAGATCCAATCTCAAATGACGTAGAAAAATCAATAAAAAATTTTGATCCCTTTTATCATCCTTTAGTTCATATTTTTGCCACTAGGGGTGCTTTTGATTCTTATTTCTTTGGCCATTTTGGTACTAATTGCCGAATTGATACTTAAACTCCCCTTACCGCTTCATAGCTACTCGCGTTTTTTCAGCTTTTTTCAACCAGGGGGCACCCTTACAAGACTTTTCCAGTCTTATGGCTCCCCTATAGTTTCCCTTTGGTTTGTTGTTTTTTTATTCCATCTGTTTTCAGTTACCCTATATTTAATAAAATCTGCCTTATATATATGTAAAAACAATGATTTCAATAATCGATTCTAGAACATCTCCTTTGTAGATTCTCGAAAGTAATCGATGACTGTATCGATTGTGTATTTTACGATAACGATTTTTTTCGATTGGTAAATTTTCGAGAATCGCCCATCCACTAAGCCCTATCACTACTATGAAATTGTCGGCCAGAATAATAGCTAAGTTTTCCAATAACTGTTTTTAGCTTTTCTCGTTATAATCGATTGTAAAACATCTCAATTGTAGATTCTATGAATTAATCGATGGCTGTATCGATTGTGATTTTTTACGATGACGATTTTTCTCGATTGTCGAATTCTCGAGAATCGCCCATCACTAGTAAGGGGGATGCAGAATGAGTGGAAAAAGGCTCCAGAGCCATACATCTTTTTTTTTTTTTTGATACTCTCCTGTCATATTTTACAAAATTGTAAAATTTAATTTATTCCTTTATGTCTACTTTGAAATAATGCACATAAACACTTTAAATTATGAATAAAATTAATTATTAATTAATCTGCGTAATTACTTATTAATGAGACGCTATATCATTGAATGTTTTTTCTTTTTTCAGTTTTACTGTTATTTTGATTATACTTAGAAACTAGTTGAGCCTCCCCTATGATTTTTAAATTGCTCCGCTACAGATAGTACATAATTATAGGTAAAGGCATATGTTGAGCAAATGCATGCAAATAAAACTTCTAACTAGATCAAAATTTTACTTTTTATGCAAATTAACAATTTATATTTTATGTTTAAAACTAATTTGTGAGAAATACTACCATTTAATTAATTTAAGTTCATATAATTTATAATTTGTAAAATAGCATTACAATTATATTGTTGTATATAATGGAACAATATCTTTTTATTTGCTATATTGTATGTATAATATATAAATAATGTAGTATACAATAATGTAATATCACATACATTATATGCTTGAAAAAACCCATGTGGGTTGGATTTTTAAAAAAAAACCCGGGGTTTTGCAAACCCTGGTTTACACCCAGTATTTATACATTTATATATGTTTCGTTTTTGCATAATTTTGCTTCTCCTTGATTTTAAAGCAGTTCTGCACAAAATAAAAATATAAATTGTAAAATTTTCACATGAAAAATTTGAAATAATTTAGAATAGTAAAATGAAATTTCATATTGATCAAATCGTGCATGTATAGATTTTCCATTTTAAAATCTATTTTACAAAAACAGTTTAATTTGACTCTGTAAACTGAAAAGAACAAATTCCTAAATTTTTCTTTTCACACCTGTACACTATGTACTTCAGCAACCAAGAACAGATAAGATGTTTTAAACATCATATTATATTTTACATCTTTAATTGTGCATGTGCATGTGCATAATTCATTCAACATGAAGGGGTTAAATTTCCATCGGGGAGTTCCAGTTTTTGCCCTTTTTTTCTCTGATTTGGGATTTTATAAAAATAAATAAAGATTTGTTTTCCTATTAAAAAGAAAAAGCAATAAATCAACAAATTTTAGTTGAAAATAAGGGACTGTGCATATATAATGTTATCACTTTAGGGGGAAGGGGGGGGGGTCTGGTACTTGATATCGTTAGATATCTCTAGGGGGAGAGGGGTTTTGCTTTTTGATATTGTTATCATTTTTCGTCCAATCAAACTTTTCTTTTTTGAGTAACTTTTTCTTCACATCCAAATAGTCTGATACCTTTTATTTATTATTATTTTTGTATGTTTTTATGAAAATACAAAGCTGTTATTAAAGCCATTAAAGGTTTATAAAATCATTTCATTCCAAAATTCGCAATACCCCAATGTTTGACATTCCTGTTCTTCTGCCATATGTGCATATAATTCGCTGTTAGCGAAACCAGGAATATAATATGTTGAAAATTATACTTGGGTTTATCAGTAAACAAAGAGAAATAATGTTATCCACTGTTTTGCTGATAAGTTCTGCTTTTACCCTTCCCGGACAGAGGGCAATTGCAAGAAGACAATATTACTGTTGAATTGTATTATGTAACAGTAAGCTACTATTAAATACTTTTAAATAGTAACTAATACTTTTAGATGTTTTTTAATTCCTACTATTAATTCACACTCTCCCTATATATATCTTGTTCAAATTTTCAATCGTTAATAAAATACTTATTATTCATCCAATCAAGTTCAAATAAATTTTTTTAAACTTGTAGTGGATGACCCTTGATATTAATACAGTTTTTTCAAATATTAATTCATTAATTAAATTAAATTAATTAATTTTAGTTTTATATGGGAGACAAAATGGCGACCATTGGTTATTGAACAGCATTTAATGCATCTTCATACCTATAAGGGGGTTTACCATAGGAAGGGCCCTGTTCTGTCGCCAAATACCGTTATGTTTATCGGCAAATTTGGTGACCAAAATGAGTTGCCAAAAGTGACACCAACTTGGCGATATCTCTAATATTTCACCAAATTTCCATAGACTTTTATTGTAAACCAATAGGGTTTTAATGCAACAAAAACTAATATTAGCTTAAGGGATTATCTTAATTTTTTCTTTGATGACCTAAGTAGGAATTAACTTTAAAAAATAAATTTTTATATTACTTGTTTAATATAAATTTGTTTCATGTATGTATATTTTATTGACTTCTTGAATCCATAAACCGTGCGACTAATAAATGTATAATCATATGTGTATGCAAATGTATAAAAAGAAAAGAAAAAGAATGTAAAAATAAAAATAATTTTTAGACATTGATAACGATATCATCGGGCGGTGGGGGACGAATTATAACGTATGATATTGTAAGAGGTGGGGGCTCAAAATTGGCAAAATGTTGATAACGTTATATAAGTATAGCCCTTAACCGTACTTAAAAAAATAAATTAATTAAATTGTATAAACAAACACTGATCATGATTGAAGTAACAGATAATAAAATACGGTAAAATCTGTGAAAACATAATATTTAGGAATTGGAAAAAATTCCGTTTGACAGATTTCAATCTTATTATGTGTATTTTTATAGCATTCCTCCCCTCAATCAGGGAATTTGTTATTTGAAACAGCATTCTGTTACAGACATGTTCTGTTTTTGAAGGTTTTACTGTTTTTTTTTTTTTTTTTAATAAAGCAGAGAGACAATTATCTGCTTGTGTGGTATTGATTGTAGTCAAGGCTTCTAATTTGCACATGCTTTCTGTATTTATTATCTGTTTCTCTTCAGTTTTAATGCACAATGGTGTTGCAATTGTAGTTTATGTTTATTAATGTACTTCAGGAAGAATTGCCTGCATTTATGTGCATCATTTGTGCTAGACTATTCAAAGAGTCATTGTAAAAGATAAATAACTACACTGTGAATTATAAAATTAAATCATAATTCTAAATAATATTGTAATTTTTTTTTTAATTAGTTTATTCTTATTAAATATTTTTTCCCCATTTAAAATGATAAATACTTAATGAAATAACTTTAAAAGTAAATTTTTATTCATTAACTTTTTGAATGTTGTGGTAGGTCAAAGAAAAAAAGCAGCATTTATTATGACCTATGCATACTTAGAATTTCTTGATACAACTTTTATTTTGGTCATTCATAGCATCTTTAAATTTCATTGCTTTTGTATTTTAAATATTAAAGCATTATATCCGTCTTAAGAATTCTTGTTTCTATATTTTATATAAGCTTGCATTCATATAAAATTAATGTCATTAATACTCTATAAAAAAAAATCATATATTTTTTAACTTTCAATGTTGATATGCATAAAGGAGTAAAAAAACTACAAGTTATGGGTCCTTCCATGGTAACTTACGTTACATTTAGAACAATTTTCTGTATTTTTTTGGTAACTTACGTGCCTTTTCCAGTTATGACTGTTACCATGATAAATATAACTAACAGAGTTCAAGAAATAACACTAAAATAAGATAATTTTCATCTAAACTGATTTTTGAAAAGGTTTAATTAACAAATTGTGTTAAATTTACGTTTTGAATATTTTTGGTGCTATATTATTAAAATTACTGAAGTAAATTGTTCTAAATGTAACGTAAGTTACCGTGGAATGACCCTTATGCTTGTAAATATGGCAGAATTTTCAGGCAATCAATTTATCTTTTAAATAGAAAATTTTCAGATATTTTGATCTCACTCTCTTTAAATAGTATATTTTTGCAATCAAGTATATATTTTTTACTTATATTGATGAGAAAATTTAATAATAATTATTCTTCATTTAGGTCAGAAGTATACTACTGAGATATTTAAGACATGGTTACAGCAGTGCAGCTGTACTACAACTGATATAACACTGCTTGCCTTGTCAATAATTCATTTTTTAGCCCGTGAAACAATTGCTATGGTAATTTAATTTATCCACATTTTTTAATTTATTATTATGTTTCTAATTAATTTGTATTATGAAACTTCTTGTGTGTGACTAACTCTATATAGCAATCTCTATCTTCATCGGGAGACCTATAATTCAAATTGATAAAAGGAAAGATAATTCAAAGTTCTTACTTGGCTGAGAAGTCTTACAAGGAGAAGGTCCGAAATTGGTCTCACCGAATGCGATGAATATTTGTGTTTCGATAGAGTATAGTTAGTATATAAATATATGACCGCCATAAAGCGCAACACCCAGGGGGTCTTGAGAAAATCACTCGCAAAGTTTAAGCCACAGTTTATAATCGGATAAATTTCCTGCTTTGGCAAGCGGCTTCGTGGCATAGCGGCAGCATTCTCGATTTGAGTTTTTTCTACCCGGGTTTGATCCTGTCTCGGACTTGTTTTTCAGAACGAAAGTTTTTATCAATCATTTTCAAACCGCAATTGAAAGAATATGTATAATAATTTAAATTTACGAAAAATATGAATTAAATGTATGTTTTGTGCATATAAGTGCTTTTTTAACTACGAAATTTTGCATGTTTCAATATATAATGAAAAAAAAAAAAAAAAAAAAAGAAACCTGCATATTTATATGTCTATAGACCAGAAATTTTTTGTTATTTAAAATTATTTACAGTTATTTCAATGAATATCTACAATTTTTAACAGAGAAATAAAATAAGTGAACAAATATATTATTTTCTTTTTGTTTCCTCATTGAAATATTTCATGGTTTATTCAAAATATGCTGCTTTTATATTTTTAATATGATTTTTTAAAGTCTGGGATTAAAAATTAAACATTCTAAAATTATCGTACACAATAAATTTAATTGAAATTAATAATTTTCAAAATTAACAGTTGGCAAAAGAAAGGCGCACAACTTCCATCTGACAAATGCCAATAATTCAACCATCATTCCAACCAACCTATTGTTACAATAAAAAAAAAAAAAAAAAAAAAAAAAAAAAAAAGCTATATGGTGGACAGTATGCAATTTTTACCATTAATTAAAACAAAAATTCTGTGCCAAGAAACTTAATAATGCTAGAATTTATAATATTTATCAATTTATTCACTATTGACGTTAATCTTAAAATGTAAGCAAACAGATCGCTACTTTAGTAAACAAAACTAAAATCGCGATTTGAAAACAAATTGGCCCCAAACTTAAATTTAATGTTTTAAATATTGTTTTTAGATTAAGTTAAAATTTAAATATGCGCAACACAACACAATACCCCTTTTTCTGCTTAAAAATTTTGGCACAAATTTTTTTCAAAAGTGACCCTGTTGAGGAAAACCCCAAGCAACAATACAATAGTTATCAGACTTTTCAAAACACATAAAATAAAAGTTTGTCCTTAACAAAGCCAAGGACTGGCTGAAAACCAAAATAGGACAATTTGTCCCAAAATACAATAGTAAAGTGTTATTACTTAGCATGCATAAATAACACAACAATATTGCACAATAAAAACCCTTCCCCAAAAATACACGATTCAACCCATACAATTAACATAAAACATAAATAACAAATACAATTAACATATAACTTTTCACAACAACAACAACACAGTAAATGTAAGGAACAGATAGTACCAAAATTTAAAGTCCATGTGGTACTAAACAACCATTTTGCAAGTCTATCAATTCTTGAAACTATACGAACACCATTGAGCCAAAATTTGTTCATCATGAAGCTGCCTCCGAATCACAGTTCCTCTTCGGTTTCACATACTTGCCAAAATAAATTGCACTTATAACAGCTTACTTATAACAGAATTAAACATAATTCCTTAAAACAATTAAACAAATACTTAAAACGATTAACATAAAATAATACTTAACATAAAATAATACTTAAAGCAATTAAAGTTCACTTTGACCAATTATTTAAATTGCACATCATAACATTGCTACATGAATACTTAAAATTTTTGGCCAACTAGCAGCATAAATAAAATGAACACATAAAGAATTAAAATTTTGCCTCATCACTGCTTCAAGAAACCTGTATTAATAAATGCCCAAGATTTACGACAATAGCTTCCTGAGACCCATAAATTTGGCAAAAGTAATTAACACAAAACATAAAAATTTTATTTACAACAATTACATAAAACTTAATATTTATAAGAACGTTTCGGTAAACTTCTTAAATTGTATGAATTTTTCTCTTTACTTTGATCCTATCCCTGCTTATCTGAAACTGTTTTATCGAAATTGGTCGAAAACCCAGAGAACTGACTGTTTTGGTTATCATCATTACTTGTCACTAATCCGCTATCCGCCGCATTACTATTACTACTCTGAGCGTTTGTTGTAATGTGTGAATCATTAGGAGATGAGTTACAAGTGGTGGTTGGTAAATTTTTAGATGTAAGTAAAATTTTAAAAGAGCAAGGTGTAACTTTAGGCAGATTATTAGTATATGCAAGCTATTATCATTATTATTAGAGTTGTGTTGTTCAGAATTAAGAGTGTGATCTTGATTTTCTTGACCTTTTAGATTTTTCAAAATCATATAGGGGTGGGAATGTGAATCTCTCTTCTATCCATGTTAATCTGTCGACATGTACATTTTGTACATCTTTAGGGTTGTTTATGTGCATGATCTTAAAATTCACTGGGCTAGTTTTAAGTTTAACCTTATAAGGACCTTTATTAACTTGTTGAAATTTTCTCGCTTCACCCTTTTTGAAAACTGGAGTATATAAGAGTACCAAATCCCCTACCACTATATTTTTGTCTTTTGCTGTTCTGTTCCTGTAGTTTTCTTGTTTTTCTGCTGCCTTTTCTAAATTTTCTTTAACTACTTTAAATGCCCCTTGTAACCTAATCTCTATATCTTCACTATATTCCCTGTTATCTACATATGAAAATTTCTTTTCACTGGTTAACAGATCTACTGGAATAACTAAATCCCTACCATAAACTATATGAGCAGGAGTATCTTGAATTGCTGAATGGTATGATGTTCTATAAGCTAAGAATGCAGAATTCAGATACAAATCCCACTGATAGTCTGTGGCAGTAGCCAAATGTTTGAGAGCGTTAATAATAGTTGCATTAGCACATTCACAAACCCCATCCGAGCTGGGATGGTAACTTGATGTAGTGTGTTTTTTGATGTTGTATTTCTTGTACACCTGATTAATTGCATCTGAATAAAAGGACTTCCCCCTATCTGACACCAGATGTTCAGGCACACCATGAGTGGAAATAAACTTTTCTAACGCTCCTGCTATAGTCTCAATCTTTAAATCTCTCACAGGATAAGCTTCTACCCATCTACTAAAGTAATCAGTGATTACCAAAATGTGTCTATTTCCCTCTAAGGTCACCATTAAGGGGCCTACAGCATCGATTGATATCATCTCAAATGGTCGACTAGCAATCGGCATTCTCTGTAATGGCGCCTTGTGTCCCTTTTTAAACCCTCTTCTCTGAACACATGAAATGCAAGACTTTATGTGGTTTAAAATGTGTTTTCTCATGTTGTGCCAAAAATACAACTTGCAGATTTTATTAGTCGTTTTCATGTACCCTGGGTGTGCTGAAGCAAGAGAGCCATGTGCTAAGTTTAAAATCTGTGGAATTAATGATTTAGGGACAACTAATTTATCTTTTATGTTAAATTTAGATTTAAAGTTTTGATTGCTGTCAAGAACTTTGTTTTTATAAAAATATGTGTTTTTATCTATTGTAATATTGTCTTGAGTACCTAGTAAATTTATTATTTCCATACATTTAGCATCCTGTGATTGTAATTCTATTAAAGTTTCATCTGTAATGTTATTTAGTGAGATTATATTGTCTACTTTAGCCACATTGACTGCCCTAGATAGCACATCTGCTAAGATGTTGTCTTTTCCGGGAGTATGTTTTGTTTCATAATCAAAATTCTGTAACGCTAATGCCCACCTTGTAACCCTACCACAATCCTTTAGCTCCAGTGTGTGGGACAAACTCTGCTGATCACAAAATAAAGTAAACTTTCTCCCATATAAATATTGTCTAAAATGTCCCACTCCCCACACTATAGCTAAAAGTTCTTTTTCAAAAACAGAGTATCTCGTCTCAGCATCTTTCAACGTTCTGCTGGCAAATCCCACCGGATGCAAATCCCCTTTATCATCGTACTGACTTAGCACAGCACCAAGAGCATACCCAGAAGCATCTGTATGTAAAACAAAATCCTTATTGACATTAGGAATGGTTAAACAAGGTGACTTCAACAATCCAGCCTTCAAAGTCTCAAAAGCATTATTACATGTGTCATCCCACAAAAATTTTACTTTATTTTTAGTTAAATGTGTTAAAGGAATGGCAGTTTCAGCAAACTTATCTAAAAATTTACGGTAATAGTTGCAAAGAACTAAAGAAGTGACGAACATTTTTCTTATTTTTAGGAATGGGAAATTGTCTTATTGCTTTTAAATTCTTATCTTCAGGAAAAATTTTACCATCTTTAATTTGAAAACCAAGATAATTAATTTGTTTCTGTGCTAATTGACATTTAGAAGGATTTATTTTTAAGTTATGCTGGCTAAGTCTATTGAATACTAAATCTAATTTATGTAAATGATCTTGAAAAGTTTTAGAAGCAATAATTAAGTCATCTATATAAGTGTTTATGTTAAATTGTTTCAAACCTGCTAAAATAATCTCTAATAATCTTTGAAAGGAAGATGCTGCATTGTGAAGTCCCTGTGATAATCTATTCCATTCAAAATGCCCAAAATCGGTACAAAAAGCAGTCTTGTATCTGTCATTGGGATCTAAATGCATTTGCCAGTATCCTGAACACAGATCAAGACAAGAATAAAAATTTGCTCCTTCAAGAGAATCAATTAAATCAGAAATTAAAGGTAATGGATATGGTAAAGGTTGAGTTTTTACATTTAATTTTCGATAATCACAGACGAGACGATAACTGTTATTCTTTTTCTTAACTAAAAGGACTGGCGAAGCATATGGAGAATCACTCACAGAGATAATTCCCACATCTAAAAGATCATCAACTTGTCTTTTTAACTCTTCTTTAAGGGCATGAGGTGTTCTATAGGGTCTACTTCTAATGGGAATCTCATCTGAAAGGTATACTCTATGTTTAATGGTACTACATCCTGTTAAATCTTTAACTGAATCCGCAAAAACACTTTTATGATTATTAATTAATTTTACCATTTCCTCTTGTTGTTGCTCATCTAGGTGTTCCAAGTTAAACTGCCCCCCAAATAATTCAAAATCTTTATCTATTTGACTAACTTCACCCGAATTAATTGTTTCCTTTTGCAATACTACTCCTTCCACTTCTTCAACATTTACAAGTTTAGTGCCCTTATTTATATAAATAACATTATCAGAAAAATTTGCTAATTTGACCCAGTAATTACCTTCATGATTAAATTCATGTATTGAACTGCTGACAGCCCAATTGCTTTGAAGTGAATGTTTGGTAGGAGCTATCAAGACCATATCGGATTGTTTTTGTGTATTCTTTAATTGCACTTCCACCAATAATTCAGATTTAGGAGCTAACTTATGTTTACGTTTACTTTTCCCGACATTTATATAATCATTTCTGCTAAATTACAAAGGTTGTTACATACATAGTTAGTTAATTGCACACTAGTTTCATTAATTTCAATTGATTTCTTTTCGAAATTGATCTTAACTTTATTTTTCACTAGAAAATTGTTCCCGAAAATTACATTATAACTAGTTGAATCGATTTTATTTATCACATAAAATTTAGTTTTTAAAGTTTCGCCTCCCATATTTAATTTAATAGTAACATAATTAGTAATTATTGCATTATCCTCCGTTACACCAGTAATTTTCAAAAAACAATCCTCTATACTCTCAACTAATTTCTCTTCCAATAAACCTTTCAAAGTTTGAAAACAAATTAAATTTACTGTTGCTCCTGAATCAATTAACCCTTTGAAATCTCTTTCACCCACCTTAAAATCAATTAAAGGTAAAGAATGTCCAAAACTAGCAGCAGAGTCTGATCTCACGCACAGGGGGGTTTAAATCAAATTGTATTGTGCCCTTTCCGTTTGCCCCTCTACCTGTTTAAATCCTTTGGCTGCGATGCTGCTCCCACTCCCTTACTTTGACAAAATCTACTAATGTGGCCAATTTTTCCACATGAATAGCAGGTTACTGGACGTCTGTTTCACGGAAACTGTTGTTGAAAACCATGTTGTGGTGGTGGTGGATGTGGATATTGTGCAAAAGGGGTGGTTGTGGACAAAATGGTGGGTTTGTTACAGGTTTGTTTACTAACAGTGTCAATTGTTGTACTTGTTCTTGAAGTTCTAATATTTTCTTTTCTGAATCTGCCATGTTTCGCTGCAGTAATTCTTTTATCTCCGAAAGTTCATTGTTTGTTTTGCTTTTACTCTTACTTTCAGATAATGTGGCAGCCACGTTTATTTCAGCATTATGCTGATCATATGTGAGGCATTTCTCCTCCTGTAGGGCAGCTTGCCAAATATCCTCAAACGTTTTGGGGGATTGTCCCATAATAAATCTACGAGACGGTATGCTCAACCCCTTTAACGCTTGATTAAAAAGTAACTTCTCCCTTACCTCCGCCTCATTTGGAAAACATATATATGCAAGCCCTGACAATCATGACAAAAATCCCCAAGTTGATTCTGAATGCCTTTGATTGGCCTGGGTAAACTGCAAGATTTTGTTTTGTCTGTCACCCACTTTGCTAAACCTGTTCCGCAACTCTTTTTTAAATTCCTCCCATGACTGGGTGAGCTTTAATTTAGGATGAAACTTTGCAAATGTTGCTGCCTCCCCACTTAATTTTAATTTGGCTGCAATTAATTTATGTTTGTCATCCCATAAGGATAATGGCCCAAGTTGCTCTATTTGTCCAAAAAAGTCCTCAATACCTATCCCATCATCACTTCCAGAATTCTGGTGAAACACAGGATGAGACTTCAAAAAATTCAGGAAGTGAAGGCAGCAACCCTAAAAATTCTGTAAAACTGTTAAGTTTTAAATTTAATAACTGTGCTTGGACTGGAATATCTACTATCCTTGGAACCCCACTACCACTAGACCCTCCTGAATTTTTTGAAGTCTCATCCTGTGTTTCACCAGAATTCTGTACTGTTGCCGCAGGTGTCCCTGGTAACTGACCTATTGTTGCCGCAAGTGTCCCTGGTGACTGATCTGATGGCCCATCGTTGGCTACCTGCTCCCCAGTTTGGTTTTTCTCGTTACACATTTTACAATGTAATTATTATAATTTATCAACAAGGTATACAAACAATAATAAAAATAGAAATTGCCCTGTCCACCAAAATAATACAATATGATTGTTAACAAAAATATATTATTACACCTTTTCTGCAGTGCCAAAAAAAAAATCAAATTGTTTGATTCACTTGATCAACAAGGCAGCATCAAAAGGTATGTTGCCACCTCATTTAAACGAAAGGACGGCACCAAAAAGTGTGTTGAGTCTTACCACAACAACCTAAGTTATAAAAAAAAAAGGAAATTAACTATTATAATTTACAAGGATAACACTTACTTTAACTTTACCAATTAATGAAAATAGCTAATAATGACATGTTAGAAGAAAAGAAAAATTTCCTGCAATTTATTTTAAAACTTATTAATTAATAAATGAACACACATTGCACTTAATAAAATAAATTAACAATTATCAATTAAAATTTAAGTAAGACATAACAGTTCAAACCAAAAAATAATTATAATCAATTAAAGAAAAATGGAGGTGCGTTGTGTTCTGGCCCCCAATTAAGCAAAATTTAATTAAGTAATAACCCAGGAGCAAGTGAATCAGAATTTAAATTTAATTATAAAAAAAATATTCCCGAACCATGCTCTTTGCACGATTCCTTGAATACCCTTACTAATTACATTAATGTTCCCGAACCATGCACTTCGCATGATTCCTTAAATTCCCTTCCCTAATCAAATTTAATCTCTACAAATGTCATTAGATTGCTGACTAAGATCAGACACAGTCAAATTTAAACAAAAACAAGGCTGACTAACTCAAAAACTATATATTAAAATTACTAACAAAAGGCAAGAAAAACCAATTTCTAATTCAATTCAACCATATTAATAATTAAATATTTGACTGTCTCTGATAGATCCTGAAAATAAAATTAAAATTTTCTAAGTGAAAAATAGGCACTGCAGAAAATTAAGACTCAAGATTAGGATGAACTATTTCGTTTGTTACTACCATTATATTGAAAATTATGAGTTATTGTACATAACAAGTCCTAATGGACTAACATTATCTATTCTACTAAAACAACTTCCATCATTACATCATTATGTTAATTTATAACAATAAAACTGACTTTAAAATTTCATTATGAAGTTTATACACATATCTTAACACTAGTGGTTACTAAATAAGTAACTCAACCGATTAAAATTAAATATCATGAGAAATATAACAAACAATACTTCATCCTATTATTTTATTATTTTCTTTTCATTTATTTACTTTAAAAAATTGGAAGTGGAGCTACTGGAAGAATTATATAAAAAAAAAAAGCATTCATAGGGCATTAAGCCAACATGAATGATGGTATTAAACCCACATGAAAATTTAATTAAAATTATTAGAAGGCATGCAATTAAATAAAAAAAAGAAAGGAAATTAAAGATAAAGGAGAAAGATACTCATCATGAGCATGGAACTCGGGGGGGGGGGGGGGGGGGGGCAATACTGTGCATTTTCGTTGTACACCAGAAAACAAAACGTAGTTCACTCCTCTGCCTCAGCCATCAGAATGATCTCCCCGCCAAAAACAACTTCAGACCTCACATCTCACTCCAAACTCCTGTTGACACCTCCGCTTTAAAAACATAGTGTGTATGAAAATTACTGTAATATGAAAAAATGCCTATCCCATTGATGTAAGGCACATGGACGCGAGAACAATTATAAGCAGATTTAAAGTTGAAACATGAAGGTTTGTCTTCTTGAAGGACATTTATTTATTGAAATTTAAAAAAGTCAGAGATATTCATACACAGGGCTGTGATGTCACACTTTCTCGAACGATCTGTTGTCACGTGACAACACTATCTTTTTGGCGGGGAAACGATAGAGTTGTCATTGTTGCCAACATCAATAAAAATAGAAAAAAGTGTGAAAAATGGAAAGAGTTTACACAAAAATAGAAAAAAAAAAACAAAAAACAACATGTTAATAAAGGAAATTATCTTATTTAACTCTCCAGTAGCTTCCAAAATTTATTAAAAACACCAGTAGCTCCAATTATTGTTTACACTCCAAAGATTTATTATTTGAATTTCAGTAGTTGTAATTATTGCTTAAACACATTTTAAAAATTAAACATTCTAAAATTATCGTACACAATAAATTTAATTGAAATTAATAATTTTCAAAATTAACAGTTGACAAAAGAAAGGCACACAACTTCCATCTGACAAATGTCAATAATTCAACTATCATTCCAACCAACCTATTGTTACAATATATATATATATATAAAAAAAAAAAGCTATTTTCTATTAAATGAAATTCAGATTTGGTAGACAGTATGCAATTTTTACCATTAATTAAAACAAAAATTCTGTGCCAAGAAACTTAATAATGCTAGAATTTATAATATTTATCAATTTACTCATTATTGACGTTAACCCTAAAGTGTAAACAATCAGATCGCTACTTTAGTAAACAAAACTAAAATCGTGATTTGAAAACAAATTGGTCCCAAACTTAAATTTAATGTTTTAAATATTGTTTTTAGATTAAGTTAAAATTTAAATATTCGCGACACAACATCACATATTATACGTCTGGATAGACCATATCTAAGGATAACTTCCTCAAGCAACGTAGTTGCACACTGTGCTGCAGTAGCTTCTGTAAGGGCAAATAGTTGAGCCCATCTTGTTGCACAGTCTTCTACTATGAATATCCATCTTTTACCATTCTTACTTTTTGGTAAAGGGCCAAAAAGATCAATTGATAGAACTTCAAATCATTGTGAATACACTGGTGTTTGTAACAAACCAGATGGTTTTTGATTAGAAGGTTTATACCTATTACATTCAGCACAATGTTTGACGTAATCTGTAATGTATGAACGCTTTCCAGTCCAATAATAGCTTTTGGATATTCTATTTAATGTACCTTCAGCACTGTAGTGACCAGCCGTAGGTGAGTCATGGTATTCTTTTAAAATTTTCTCCCTTTCATGTGAGGGGACTACTAGTTATGTTTCTTCAGATTCCGAAGTTGGGGAATACCTGTATAAAATTCCTTGGTTCATAATATAACCACGTTCAGTCCAGTTAGTGTAGTTTAGTGTTTTTTCTTCATCTTCGAAACTTTTAATAATTTTCTTTAATTCTTCATCTTTCATTTGTTCAGCACATAGATCACTAGGCATTTTAGCAGGGATATCAATCATTATAGTGCAAATATCACAATCTTCTTTACTGGTATGATCACACGCAGGACGAGAAAGCATGTCAGCTATCAGGGGTCTGCCCAGACTTTTCTCACAGGGTCCTGTTTTTGTGAAATTGTGAAGTTTTTCTTATTTTTGTGAAAATTCTAGTCATAATTTTGTGAATTTTAAATTATCGATGTCTTCATGTTCTTTCCTTCATATATGAAAAGCTAAGTAATATGCTGTTTGGTGAGTTTAACTGCTTACTTACAGGCCATATTTTATTTTTAAATGACTAAATTTATGAAAAGTTCAATTTGAAAGTGAAAAAATTCTGTTAAAGGTCTATTTAAGAGACAAATAATTTTGTGAAGGGTCCTGTTTTGAGATAAAATGTTTTGTGAAGGGTCCTGTTTGGGTATAAAATTGTTTGTGAAGGGTCCTGTTTTAAGATAAATTATTTTGTGAAGGGTCCTTTAAAGGACCTAAAGTTTCCCTAAACATATCCCTGGCTATGACGTTCGCTTTACCTGGAATGTATTCTATTTTCACATTAAATTTTTGCAACTGTAAAGCCCATCTGGCAAGTCTTCCAGAAGGGGACTTTAAGCTCATGACCCATCGGAGAGGCTGGTGGTCAGATGCCACAGTAACTTCTGTTCCATCAATGTATCCTCTGAATTTATTAAGAACCCAGACAACAGCAAGAGCTTCCCGTTCCGTGGTGTGATAGTTGCGTTCTGCAGGCATCAGTAATCTACTGGCGTACTCAATCGAATGCTCTTCCGCACCTTTACCCTGGAGAAGTACTGCTCCAAGAGCATAATTGCTTGCATTGGTTCGAACGATGAAGGGTTTTGTTTCATTGGCCTGTTTCATTATTGATGTTGAAACCAGGCATTGCTTCAAGGCTTGAAATGCATTTTCTTCATCGGCACCCCAATGCCACTACACATTCTTAGTGAGGTTACTAAGTGGTTTGGATATTTCTGCAAAATCTTGTATAAAACGGCGATACCATGAACATGTCTGCAGAAACGATTGCAGTTGTTTTATATTCTTGGGAGGCGGGATCCTCACAATAGCATCAATTCCCAGGATCAACTTCTAGGCCATTTGGAGTGATCCAGTGTCCTAAGTACTTTACTCTGGTACATGCAAAGTTGCATTTTTCTCGATTTGCAGAAAGTTTCCATTTGTCTAATCTTTGAAAAACAGCTTCAAGATCAGATAGATGCTGTTCAAAACTTGATGATAAAATAATGAGGTCATCAAGGTAAGAGAGAATATTTACATCTGGAAGTCCGTTGCGAAAGTTATCCATCGTCCTCTGAAACGTTGCAGGAGCGTTACAGAGTCCAAAAGGCATTCTTCGAAAGTGGTATGTTCCAAGAGGACATACAAAAGCAGTTTTATCACGATCAGGCCCATAGACACTCACCTGATGATAGCCAGCATTCAGATCCAGAGTGGTCATGAACTGGGCAGTCTTTGCCTGATGTAGAAGATCGTCCATATGAGGGAGTGGATAGGTATCCGGTATAGTCACCTCATTGAGCTTCCTGTAGTCTACACATAGACGAACACTACCATTTGGCTTAGGAATAAGCATGATTGGGGCAGAATATGGAGATTCACATTGCTCAATAATTCCTTTGGCAAGAAGATCATCAATTTGTGTTTTCAACAACTCTTTCTTTGCCGGTGATAATCTGTAAGGTGGTAATGATATAGGACGATGTTCTCTAGTGTTTATGTGATGTTCGACGACGGGTGTTGCTTCTCCCCCTGGTTGAAAGGTATTGGAAAAATTTTCAATTAAGTCATTAAGTCTCTTTCTTTGTATTGCAGATAGGTGTTGACCTTCATTTTCTCTTAACGTAACTGTGTTAGCTTTGACATTTGGTGTTGAAATTTCAGGCATCGTTTTGAAAAGATCATCAGCAAAAGGAATTTTATATCTTGGGTTGTTCTGGAAAAACCAACTTTGGCTTCGCATATCCAACACAATCCCCATTTTATTCAAAAAATCTATGCCTAACAATGTTCTGTTTCCTGCGGCTTCGGGTAAGGCAAAAATCTTTGTATTAGTTCTACGACCTTCTATTTCAACAGTGATTGTTGCTTGAAGAACGTTAGTTTCTTTTTGTATGCCATCAGCGAGCGTTATGTTTACACTGGTCTCTTCGAACGAAGTTCCTTGGTCACGGAGAAGCTTGAACAACATTTCCCCAGCAATGGAATGTGTAGCTCCGGTATCTGCGCAAGCTACCCCTGTAATACCATTTACCTTTATATACAACATAGGTGTTGGCTGTGTGTTAATATAACAAGATTGGAGATGGAGGGAACCAAAATTTGCTGATTTTACTTGCGTAGATGGGGAACAATTAGGACATTTTGCTTTGACAAAACCTTGTTTCCCACAGCCATAGCAGCTTATAACTGGACGCTGCCAGTTATAAGCTTATAACTGGACACAAAGCATGAATTCGTATATTTTGAGGTAGAAGAAGTATTTTTGTAATTTCCAAAATGTTCACTAGTTTCATTTTTGGTTATCTGATTTTTCCAGAATTCCTGACCATTTGAATTTTTCAACAAAACATGTTTCTGTGTTTCATGCGATTTTGAATTACTTGCTGATTTTTTAAAAGGGGGTCTAATATTTTCGTATATGTCTAGCTTTTTGGTCAACACGACAGGGTCATTTAGTTTGTCCCAACCATCTAAATAATGATTTTCATATTGCTGTGGGCACTTTTTTTTAATCTGATCAGCGATTATTAGTTCTGAGAGCTTTTCAAATGAATTAATTTCTAATTCAGATAACCAACCCTCAAAATAATTTCTAATTTCAAAGTAAAAATCTTTCCAAGTAGAATTCTCTCTTTTTTGATGTCGGCTAAATAATACCCTAAACTTCTCTGCTGTTAATTTAAATCTTTTTAACAATATGTCGCGAATGTGTGCATAGTTTTTGAACATTTCTTCGGGCTCTTTTGCTATAAGTTTAGCAATGTCATTCGGAAGTACAGCGATTAATTGTGAGACCCAAAAATCTTTGGACACATTTAACATGACATTCAAACATTGTCAAAAACAACGACATATCATCCTTTTCCGGAATAAATGGTGGTAGGATGTTTTTAATATCTATACGCATCTGATCCATCTGATTCTGTGGTACAATTGTCGCGGTATGGGTTTGAGCTTGCAGCTTAAGTTTTTCTAGCTCATAAGCTCTTTCCTCTGCGATACGTTTGTCCTCAACCTTTTGTTCTTCTATGCTTTCTTGTTTTTTTCTATTTTCCACGATAGCGATAAATGCCTCTTTTACAAATTGTTCATTGTCTTTAAAAAGTGTGCACTTCATAATTTTTTCACGTAAGACGGCTATTTTATCCTCTGAATCTACCTCAAGTTCCAATTCGCTAGCCAAATTATATAAATCAGTTTTTTTTCCTTTAGAAAGAAACGTCATTTTTCTCAAATCAGTTAAATTTATGCTTAAATTACAAAATTATATACAATACTTGACCCATTAAATAATTAAATACCAAAACAACTACCTTCCCCTTACAGGTAAATATAAACAGATAAATATGCATAAACTTTATAAACAATTGATAATACATACAAGAAATAATTTAATAGCATACTAAAATTTATCTCTAATTAAACATGAGCTCATGTAAATATTAATGCAAAAATAATATTATCAGTTAATATGCAACTTTTTTACCAATATAACTTACCGTATAAAACTGTCATAAATGTCTAAGTCATAAACTTTTAAGTATATCAAATACCATGGATGATTTGATGTGAAAAAAAATTTTCATTCACAAATAAATATGAAAGTAATAAAATATCAAAATAAAGTACTTACTTCTTTAAAATAAACAACATTCTAAATAATTATTCACGATTACTGAAATCACTTTTCTTTTCTAATATACTACGCTGTGCACAGTTAAAACAAATAATCATAAAATTCACTTACTTAAATAATATTGCATTGAGAGAAAAAAAAAAAAAATCCCTGCCGGCTCGGGCCTACAGGCGGAGGTAGATTTCGAAGTTAAGTACTAAATTCACCAACAAAACTTATATCAACATTAAATATAAACCCAGTTTCTTCACTAAGAATGAGCTCTAGGGAGCTAAACATTTTATGAAAATTCTTATATACACGAATACACACACGCATGTATATGGAATAGGTTTAAAAATGGCTAAAACAAATTCAGAGACCCTCAAAGTGTTAAAATATGTTAATATTTCCATAGTCGGGTTTTTATAATGTTTTAATACGTTTCTTCAACCTCGTATGACGTTACATATTCACCTGCTGAGGTACATTATATATACAATATGACGTAATATATATATATATTTAATTCGTCAAACTATTTATTTCATTTTGAGTTTTCATTCTGAAATCTTGCTCTAGAAAACTTATGACGTAATATTCAATTTGTTTTCAATTCGTCAAACTATTTATTTAATTTATTTTTTCACGTGAAAAATCTTGCAAAAGAAAAGCAATTGTTGTGGTGGGAATTTTATTGTTGTTTTTTTTCTTTTAATTATTGGCAACTGCTATAATAAAAAATATTTATTTTTTCCTGTCATTGTTGTGTAAGAACTGGTTTTATCAGAATCTTGTTAAGACGGTATTCAAAACTTTGAACCCTCCCCATTTCCATTCCCTTGGGCCGATTTTGCCCATTTTCAATCCCCGCCGAGATATTAGCCATCTCAAAGTTATTGGGGAGTTTGAAGACGATCCGTGCATAATTGCGACTTTTATCGTGCGGACAAAATTTAGTACATACATACATACATACATATATATATATATATATATATATATATAAACTTTTTAGGTGGGGGTGGTTTTGGGTTCCTAGGGTCATATAATGAAAAGTTATGAAGGAATTTTTCAAAAGTCGCACCATGGTAACGACTGCAATAGGTAGTATTTCTTACGAAATCTACCTAATACCAAAAGAAATTATATAACTCTTTCCTTTTCAGAAAATTAATCTTTCATAATACTCTTAAAGAAGAACAAAACAACAACAACAACAACAAAAAAAGCATACATAAAACAGCATTTAAAAATAAATAAATAATTATCAAAGCTTTTAGCAGAGCTCGCCAGCAAAAAATGCAAAAAGAAAAAAAAATTTCAACTTTTTACCGGTAAGAAAACAAATAAAATAAGATTTATCTTTAGCTAATCACTTTTCGATGAATCATGTGACTGTTTCAGATTTCTTTTAAAGCACACAGAATAAATGGCGCTAGCAGGCACAGAAAGTTATTCTGAAAACATTTTAGAACTGTGTAAAGGATTTTCGATGATCACAAACAACAATTATGTAACAAACTCTAACATTTATTATTATTTTTTTTATTTTTTTAATGAGTTTAAACAGCACACTTTCGCATTGCGAACTGTTAAAGCATGCCTCACACAGAATTATTCCAAGAGAATGGCACTAATACACAAGAAATTGCTTTATTGTCAGGAGACAATACTTTGAACCGGGTAGAGCGGTTACTTTTTTTTTTCTTTATTTATTATCAAGAAACGATGCTAGAACTGAAGCGGTTCTTTTTTACTTTAAACTATTCTTGAAATGATGATTTTACAGAATTACGAATCTAGCTGATTCTTTTTTTATTAACTTGATTGTCAGGGCGACAATACACTTTAAAACAAAAGCACTTTTCTTGAAATCATCTTTCACAGAAACTTTTCAAACTTAAGAATCGGGGCGATTCTTTTGCTCCATTTACTTTATCATCAGGATGACGATTTTGTTTAAGGACAATTTTTTACATTGGGTGCCATTTTGTGTTGATGTTGGTCATGTAAACACTTTCGACAACTTAAACAATCACATTTTTAATAAGTATGACACACAAAATATATACAGAATCGCGAAAAGCGCATAAGACGTTTGAAACATACATATTTCCATGAAAACATCTCTAGGTGAGATACATTTCGATAACACACCAAAACTCTACTTAAACCCGAACAATCATAATTATATACATTCACTTCACTTCATGTTTGGCAAAATATCTCAGGATATTTTGCCGACAGTGGCAACAGCGCCATTTATATGCTATAAAAATATGGGAAGGCAGTCATTTTGTTACAGTAGGTAATAATTACAAAACCAAAAATCCAAAATAAAAAAAAGTCATATTTAGAATTTAAAAAAAGTATTAAAAAAATCATGAAATATTCAAAATACTTTCATATAGAAACAAAATTAAAATAATATAATTATTTACACATTTATATCACGTGTTTTAATTTATTTTTCTGTAAGAAATAGTAGATTATTCATTGAAATAACTTTAAATAATTTTAAATAATAACAAAAAATTCTGGTCTATAGACATATAAATATGCGGGTTTTTTTTCATTATATATTCGTGCTAAAAAAACACTTATATGCTACAAAACATACATTTAATTCATATTTTTCGTAAATTTCAATTATTATACATATTTTTTCAATTGCGATTCGAAAATGATTGATAAAAATTTTCGTTCCGAAAAACAAGTCCGAGCCGGGATCGAACCCGGGTAGAAAAATCTCAAATCCAGCATGCTACCGCTATGCCACGGAGCCGCTTTCCAAAGCAGGAAATTTATTGGATTATAAACTGTGGTTAAAAAAAAAAAAAAAAATTAATAAACTTTGCGATTGATTTTCTCAAGACCCCCTGGGTGTTGCGCTTTATAGGAGTCATATATTTATATACTAATTATACTTTATCGAAACACAAATGTTCATCGCATTCGGTGAGACCAACCTCGGACCCTCTCCTTGTTAAAAAAGGTTTTGTTTTAAAAAGTGCTCGATTATAAAATAAAAATCTGAATTTTGATTTTCTGGGGGCAAAAGCATAGACACTATTATTTCTTTTTAGGAGAAAGGATTTCTTATAATTTTTAAACTACAATACTTTAAAAAAAATGAAAGCAAGCTTTTTTCAATTTTTTTTTTCAGTGAAGGAATGGCTTTAGTGTTCCCTTCATAGCTACAGTATTACCTGGGAATGATGCGAGAAATCTTTTAAAACACTCAATCCATTTCCATTTCAAAAAGTTATTCGTCTATGGCATTGTTGTGAACAGTCAGTCTGCTAGCTAACCATTACTGTTGCAACCAGGTTTAAGTTATATTTGTGAATCACTAAATATATATTTTTCATTCAAAAAAAGCAAAAAGTTTTCCAATAGTGAGGCAGAATAACAAAAAGAAAAGTTTATTTAAATCGGGCATGTAAGAGTTCCTCTAAAAAGTGAAATTCCTCCTTTTTGAAAGCAATTTTGGATTAATGCAAAAATGTATGTAAAGAAAATGTTGGTAGTATACAAAGGAGGAAGGAAAGAATCGAAGAAATTAAACCTCAGTTCTATTTTTCAAATCTTTGAGTTTCCTTCTGTTCATTTCTCTTCAAGCATTGCAGAGCTGTCAAGTTGAAAATTTGTTTATGTTATGAGCATCTGAAAATTATGTGATGATGAAGCAGAGATAAAAGACTTACCATATTTTCCGAGAATAACGCCGCACCGAGTATAACGCCGCAGTTACTTAAAAAACAAAACAAACCTAGTTTAACGCCACACCCAGTATAACGCCGCACCGGGTATATCGCCGCGCTGTGCATAACGTCACATACGTTATAAATATATACCAAGTGCAATTAATTAAAATTATTAATTGGTGGACATAAAATTAAACATTTTGAACTTAAATAATTTATCTTTTAATTAATTGAACAATTAATTCCATTATCAACTTTATTTATTTTAACAAACAGAAAAAAAATAATAATACAGTAGCAACGAATAATTAATGTTATACATTTGAAAACCCGTCAAAATCGTTGTCCTCAGTATCACTGTGGAATAATTTTTAAACTTCAGGCGAGAAACTGTGATTGGTGTCTATGAAATCATCTGCATCATTCGTGTCACTATCAAAAAAATGAATCGGCATCTCATTTGTTTTGGATCGGGCTTGCACGCTTGATTGTGTTTAAGATTAATCGAGCTGTTGCCAAACGTAATGCTGAAAGTAATTATGAACATAGAGCAAAATAGTTTTTCTGTAGTTTTATCGGCTCTGGCGAAGAATGAACGAGGGAGAAAGTGAGAGGAGTTATTACTTATATGGCATGCAAGATGCCAGGCGAACTTGAAAAGGATCATTGTGATTGGATGCTATGCCCGGACAAAGTGCAGTTTTTTACACATGAAAATTGCATTGTTTGTAAACACGTTGATACCTTTCCGCCGTGCGAGACATTGTTTATTCTTTTCAGAAGTACAACATAAGATCATGGATTTTTTTTTTTTTTTTCTAACCAGATTTCCAAATTTTTAAATAAAGATTGGCAGTAAATTTGGTACTATTTACAAGCCGCACCTAGTTATTGGCCGCATTTTTGTTTTCAAACCAGAAAAATCTAGTTTAACGCCGTGGCGTTATTCCCGGAAAATACGGTAAAAGGAAAGAGTATTAGCTTAAAGTTCTAGAATATACTTTTAGCCCATCTGTATACAAATGCTTTTGCATAGCTTCGGTACAGTGCAGATGCTTGATCAAAGCTGTCATCAGTATGGAAATATTCAGTATAGAGATTCAATTTTTTTCTATAAGGTAAAAGAAAAATATATAGTCTCAAATGAACTAAACGTTATTAATATTATTTGCCTATTATTGAGCAGAACACTTCTGTTGTGTACATTAAAATAAGGTTTAATTACAAGAAGTTGTCTTCATTGCATAGTGTGAAAAATCTCACAACTGTTCAGTGAGTTTTTCTTGAGTCCTTTTCATGCCTGGACTCAAGAAATTTCATTTAAACAAATTAAAAGAATCAAAAAAAAAAAAAAAAAATGCCAGCGAATTTTTTTGTGTCTGAGCGAAATGGCTCAAAAGCTTGCATGCACTGAAAGAGTGTTAATGTCATCAATAATTTTTATTTTTTCATATTTCAGTGATATTTGGTATGCCATTATTATCAGGATATTTCTTTGTGAAATGTTGATTGATTTCTACAAATTCAATGATTCATAATTTAAATTTTAGTATCTTGAAGCAGTTTTACTTTCTTTGTTAGAAAAAAACAGGTTTTAATTACATTTTATAACTAACTTTTCATAATTTGAAACATCCCCCTCTCCCAACCTCTCCTTCAAAGTTCTTCAAATACTGAAATTTGATCAAATCTATTACTGTACTTTTGTAAAACTAACTGGCATTGCAGGACAGAAAACTAAGTAATTTAATAAAAAGTTAAACTGAATTGTGTAGTGATATAAAAAAAGATGGAAAATATAAATATTTATTAGTTATCTTCTTTAAAAAACAGATATAATATATATAATATATATTCTATCAGGTCTAGTTTTAGAGGAGGGCAGGGTTGAATGACCGCCTGATACACTGAAAACTAAAAGGCAAAAAGTAAACAAAATATTTTATTAATTTTTAACAGTTTTTGTTGAAGATATCATTCATATAAGCATTGGCAGTAATTCCGGTTAGGGCACCATGAACACTAAATCCGTCCATTAACATTTTTGTACCTAATAGCCATGGCAGGAGTAAAAACTTGCCAATTTGTGGTAGTTTGCTTTTATTTTTGTAGTTTTGAATTTTCAATATTATACACTTACAAAAATTTTCATTTTCTTTTCTCTTTTAAAGCATTTCCTTTCATTTTTCTAGCCGTTTCTGCTTTTTGAAGTCTGACATGTTTCCATTTCTAATTGGTCTTTATTCTTTTTCTGGAATTGTCAAAAAAAAAAATCGGTTTTTAATTGATTGAATTCATATCATCAGGGTTATTTTCTATTCTAAATTTAGAATTTTATAGTTGATATTTCTTTTTATACAAAACTTTTATATAATTAGGATCAACCAGCCAAGTCTACTGAAAGTAAATTTTATCTGTTTATGTTTATTGGTACTTTTGCCACCATCTTTGTGAGAAACTTTAAAACAGAAAAGAAAAGTCATTTTAGCTCATTTCTGTGATCAGATTTTAACTTAAATATTAAAAATACCAATTTATAAACTTAATATAAATTTCTCAGACTGTATTTTATACAAAACTCAACTGCTTATGTAGTGATTAAGTCATTTTTTACTAGGTAAAAGGAGCTGATTTCAAACCCTTATTCAGGTTTGGCTATTCATAATGGTTTATTATAGAAGTACTAGTTTGTTTAGACCTCAAACACTAAAACTAACTATTATCCCATAAAAGCAGTCAATTATTTCCCATAAAAATTAAGTTAAAATGAAAATAATCATATTATTTCATGGAAAATGCTTAATGGTAGTGTAATTAAAAATTTTGCTTTTTAATGTATTTTTCAGATTGCCAATTAACAACAAAAAACAAAGGCATTTTTACTTGAAACAGTTCAATTAGGTATTCAAACAAAATTTTGAAATTTATTAAAAAAGGTACTTTCACAATAGACACATGCTAGGAATTAGTAACCGACAATATTGCCAAAAATTTTGCTCATTAACAACTTTTTTAAAATTCTGATTATTTCAGTGTTTAAAGTACATACATATCTGTTTAATTTGTTTTATTTATTTTCATTTATTTGTTTATCGATAAATTTTTTATTTCATCATGCAATATTAGCCATTTAGCCATTGTTTTATGTGGAAATGAGCTAATCTTCCATAATTGGGCTGCATCCATAGCGAGATTTTTTTTTTTTTTTTTTAATTATGCTTGAAAATTATTTTAAAACCATAAAAAATCGGCAAATTGAGATAGTTTTCAAATAAATTGCATTTAAAAATATATTGTTTTCCCTATTTGCCAGTGTAAAAATTGAAATTGTGTGATGTTTAGAAGTTTAAAAAAATTGCAGTAAAGGCAAAATTAATTGATCAGGTCATTGTCATTATCATATCATTGTTACTCACGGACATGTTTTTGTTTTATTATAGAGATTGGAAAAAATGTCTTGAAATCTGTGAAATTTGGTTTATAAAGGCAGATGTATCTGAAAAAATAAAAATATTTCATTAAGTGGTTGTGGTTGAATAATTTAATACACAGATAACCCTATAGTCTAATTTTACAGTAAACATTTTGTAAAAGTAACTTTCAAGAGACTTTTAGATTTTTTTTAAAGTATAGACTTTTTCAGACAATGAAAACTATATTTTTTATACCTTTATAACTGCGTAATAATGCCCATTAAGGGTCCTGTCCCTGCCGGCGAAGACACTCACGAGCTAATGCTAATCCTATGGGGAGGGATTTTTCTAATATCTCGTTTGCATTTCGACATTTTTAAATAATTTTTTTTTTGCATTGGATAGTCGAGGTCCGTCTCTACAGCGCACCTTGGTTACTTTTTCGATTTTGGTTGCAGATATTTTTTAGAATGACACTTTCATTTTCAGAACCGGTTTTGAAAATGAAAGTAACTTTATTAAAAATATCTGCGACCAAAATCGAAAAAGTAACCAAGGTGCGCTGTAGAGACGAGCCTCGGCTGTCCAATGCAAAAAAAAAAAAATTATTTAAAAATGTCGAAATGCAAACGAGATATTAGAAAAATCCCTCCCCATAGGATTAGCATTAGCTCGTGAGTGTCTTCGCCAGCAGGGACAGGATCCTTAATTCTGTTGTTAGGATTATAGCTATGCTTTTTAATCATAAAATATATAATCACTGGGATATTTAATTTTCAAATTGAGTATTTTATACATTAAAAATTTTCAAGCCAGTCACAGAATAGAATGACAATACTCTTTTCATATTTACTCTTGATTGGATTATCAATGCTTTTGTCACTCAGTATTTTATAATTAACTCAATCAAAATGTAAGTTGTTTTTTTTTGTTGTTTTTTTTTTTTTTTGGGGGGGGGGGGGTACATATTATATAATCATACAAAAAATACATAAAACCACTTTAAGGGGGCTGGTCACTCAGCTTCGGAATTCTCCTCCATAATGTTAAGTCTATGGACTTTTGATGCATTCGTGTATTTAAAATATCTTCTCGTGAAATTCAAATTTTTAACATCTTTTTTCTGTGTACTCTTCTTAAAGGATGTCTCTTTTTTTCTTAGTTTTCAAAATATTTCTAAAATCTACGCTGAATTTATTATTTTATGTGTTAAAAGCGGGCGAACTGTGAGTAAGATTTTGATACTTTCTATAAAATTAAGTCTATACTTTAGAAATATTTTGAGAACTAAGAAAAAAAGAGACTTCTTTTAGCAAGCATACACAAAAAATAGAAGTTAAAAATATTAATTTCCCTAGGAGATATTTTAAATATACAAATGCATCAAATGCCCATAGACTTTACATTAGTGAGGGGGAATCGGAAGCTGAGGGGCCAGCACCCTTAACTGCAAAATATTGTAATGAATCATGTAAAACTTTTTATGCTATAAATATGTGGCAGTTACAAGTGCAATTTTATCATTAAAAGTTTCAATTTTATTTATTTATCTATCCTACTCAAAGAAAAAATAATGCTATTTTAAGATAAGTAAACTGAATTAAAGTTAATTGTATGATGTATTATATATTTATCTTTTTCAGATGGTTGATAAAGCTTTAGAAATTAAGTCAAGAACGCACAAAGAAAATGATGATTTTCCAATTGAAAATTTTAGTAATTCAGTTGATCTGTGTTGTAAACCAAAACATGATTTTGATGAATCAGAAAATAAGTTGCAGCTGCCATTATCTAAGGTTTCCGAAGATAGTTTGTATAGTATAAAATATTCTACTTGTACACCCATAGAAAATAAAACTGATAAGAATAATATTATTAATGGTATACAAAATTGTATGCAAGAAACAAACTTATTTTCAAGTACATCTCATGGCACATGTGATATAGTAAAGTGTCCAGCTGCAAGCGATACACAAGAAAAGAATATGATTATTGAAAATAGTATTATTGATAATTCACTTAAAAATATACAAAAGAAAAAAACAGCTAAACTTTTATCTCAGTTAGATCGAAAGAGTTGTGCTAATAGTAAATCAGATTCAAATTTTGATGCTCCTATTTCTAAAAGAAAATCTAAAATTCCACCTCATTCACATAATAAAAGCTCCTCGAAGAATTGTGAAAATTGTAAATCAGCAGATGCTCCAAGTTCTAAAATAAAAGCTAAAATTTCATCTAATTCATGCAAAAAAAGTTCCTCAAAATGTGAAAATAATAGTAAATCAACAAATGTTCCTAGTTCTAATAAAAACTTGCATGGTAATGTGAGAAAAAGTGAAACAAACTGTGAGGTGCATGATAATTCTGAATCAGATAATAAATTTTCAAACACATGCAATTCTATTGATGAAGATTCTAGTAATGCTTCTAAAAAATTAAAGAAGGAATTTTATTTTTCTGTAAATTTTCAAGCAAAACCGCTTTCAATTTGTTGTGATGGTTCCAAAACATTTGAGATTAGCTCAAGTTTACCTTCTGAAGCAGACAGATTTAATAAAGCTACAGATATAGAAGATAAAGATTGGGCAACATCTTGCTTTATGGAATATATAGGTAATCAATTTAACCTTATATACAGTAAAGCACCTTTAATACTTCACTAAACGGGATGATAAAAAAATACATGTAAAAAACATTGAGAAAAGACTATTAAGTATGCATTTTATATAGTATCAAATGCTAATATATTTGTTGTTCTATATTTTGGGAGGTGAAATACCATATTTACTTGTGTTTTTTTCATACTTTTTGCCTTTTTTTTGTGTGTGCAAGGGTGCATTGAATAGTGATTTTGGCCGAATACCGAATAATCAGCCTACAGGTGAACCGAATACAGAATATTCGGCTAGTCGAATAGTAACTGCTAGGCCGAATAGTAACTATTCGGCCAAATACCGAATATTCGACTTGTCAAATAATTTTATATTTCAAATTTTAAAGGCATTAAAATGTTAAATTTTAAAACTGTTTTACATAATATTTAAAACAAAAACTTTCATTTTGATAATCAAGAGCCTTTTTTCAAGTAAACATTATGCTGAAAAAAATCTGCTTTAAGTTATTTAAGAAGAAGATAGTTATAAAACTTTTTTAATTAATAAAATTATAAATTTCATGCCTTTTTCTGTAAATTAAAACAAATGAATGAAATTTTCTTAAATTCTAAAACAAACTTTTTAAAATCAAAGAAAAATTGTGAAAAAATTGAAAAAAAAATTGTACAGTATCATATATTATTTGTTTGTCAGGAAGAGACTAAAGTAAAAGTAAATAAATAATACAATCTATTCAAATTTTATATGGTGGCAACTCAGCAAGAATAACTGTTCTACCCCCTTTGATTAAGCAAGGAAGTTTTTAAATGCATCCTAGATCGGTGTCTGGAAGTGGGCGATCATTTTCAGAGATTGCAAACGTTGTTCTTAAAATCTTAGAAAGAAACAGTTTATTTACTGGACAATGTTCAGGTACTTGCATTTGTACATAATTAATTCCTATGAAAATCCTCGTGATTGGTTAATTTTCTTAAATAATACTGGTTAATTTTCTTAAATAATACTTAACAAACAGCAAACAGATAATGTAAAAACATTCTCTTTTATTTAAATATATGATTCTGTTTCTAATTATTCTGAATATCTTTATAAGTTGACTGTTAATCATAGAAGTGGTATAAGGTTTTTAAAAATATGTTTTAAAAGTTTTTTTAAGTATTCAGTTGGGCCAAATATTTCGATATTCGGACAAATTGAATATTCGGCAGGCCAAATAGTTTTCTATTCGGCCAAGCCGAATATTCAGTATACTGAATAGTTTGATATTTGGCCAAGCCGAATATTCAGTATACTGAATAGTTTGATATTCGGCCAAACTGAATATTCGGTAACATGGCCGAATACCGAATATTCGGTGCATCCCTAGCTAAAAGTAGGGGCATGCAAAATACATACCCTTTTATTTTTCTCAAAGGAAGAGTAAAAAAGAATTGACCATCTATAATATGAACATAATTATATAACATATAAATGAATGAATAATTAAGATTAAACAAAATGTATAAGAGTTTCAACAGCTCATACAATCCTTGAAGGATTCTAGAATATGATAAAAAAAAGCCCTCTAAGTTAACAGATAGTTCAAGGAGAATTTTAGTAGGTTTGATAGAAACATTTAGTGTAACTAAATCCTAATTTTTTTTCTCCTTTAAGTATGAAAGCATTTTAACTCTTCTTACTGAGACCATAAAACTTCTACACCTTTAATTGTTTTGTTTAGTGCATATCTCTTTTTCAATTAATATTGAATAAGCACTTCATTTACTCCAAATTCTTGTCCAATTGCCTTGTTATTATTTACATTCTTTTTTCTTTCCTATAGAGCAGTATACCAAGGATATAAAATCTTCTGTGGCATTGTTATTTTTCTAAACATTGTGAATGTAAACAAATCAAGCACAAATGTATCACAGGTCTGACAAATCTACATTAGATATACTGTCACCTGAACACAGTGCAAATGAAAATAAAAATTTGTGGAAAAGAAATAGAGAATTCATTTCTAAGATTGTAACTGAAATATTGTAAAATAAAGTCATCCAGACACATGCAGCAAGATTAAGCATTTCATTAATTTAAATTATCTCTTATTCTACATGCAGAGTTCATGAGAATCTCGTTTTTTATAGAAATTTTTTATATAGGGGGTGTAAATTATGTGAGTAAATATGGTAGCTTCGAAGAGCATCGATACATTTAAAAAGCTTCATGAAAATTTGGAGGTGTCGCAAATTCTTGATTGTAGATCTTGTAGCTTCCATTATTTCTGTTTCTCTAGGTGTAATTCATATAGATAAAGTGTTTGTAGTATAGGTAAAGTGTCATTAAAATTAACTTATTTCTGGCCATGAAATATCCCCCCTCCCCCTATAGTACTATCAGATGGAGCAGCAAAATTATTGAAGGATTAAATGATAGGCTTTGGCAAAAGTATGTTTTTCTTTTTTTCCCGCTTTTGCTGTTTGACACGATAACGTTAGAAAATTAGATATTAGAAAATACAGATAGGAATATAGTAAACATGGCACACGGATGCAAAAATAAAGATTGCCTGGAACTTTGGCACAAACGCCTAAGGCATAGAAATTATAATTCCATAAAGGAAATGGTTAAAGAAGATTTAGCCTATGGCATAAAACTAAATAAATGCAATCATAGAACAACATGCGAAACGTGCATACAGACAAAAACAAGCGATGCTTCCTATCCCAAAACAGTGTATAGAAACAAATCAGGTAGAGTACTCGATCTAGTGCACACAGACGTATGCACAGCTATTAGGAACCCCCACAATAGGCGGTAAAACAATGTTTGTAACTTTCATTGATGACTACTCTAGATTTACTGTAGTATACTTATTAAAACATAAAGATGAAGTACAGGATAAATTAATTGGCTACATAGCTATGGTTCGAAACCAGTTCGGGAAATATCCGAAAGCAATAACATCTGTTAACGGGGGAGAGTAGAGGGATAGAGGATTACCTAAGAAAAAGGAGCATTCAACATCAATTAACCGTACCATATTGTCAGAGCCAAAGTGGCATTGCAGAAAGAAAAAATAGGTCACTATTAGACATGACTAGAAGCCTACTCAGAGAAGCGGATCTACTACAAAGATTTTGGGGAGAAGCAATTAACACCGCAAATCATTTACAAAATCGCTTACCAACAAGATCAACAAATAAAACCCCATTTGCAGGGCTTAATTTGCGCCGGAGCCCACCAGACAGAAATGTCTGTTATGTAAAAAATAACGATATGATAGAACCTACTAGTTGGAATGATATACTGGAAATAAATAATCCCACAGAAAAAGAAAATTGGCTTAAAGCCACACAAGCGGTAATCAATTCGCTGAGAAAACAACACATGGGAGTTAGTGGATCCTCCACCTAACAAAAAGGTTATAGGTTGCAAATGGACATTCAAAAAGAAATTAGACAGTTACGGGAACATTCAAAAGTACAAAGCACGACTGGTAGCAGCTAAAGTTAGATTCAGTATCTGTAAGCCATACGGTTGTATTGTTTTAACTGCATTTGTGTTCATGAGAATAAAATTTATTTATTATCTTTTTTGGTAATCAAATGATTAACAACTTTTTTGGACACACCAGGCATTTTCACAATATAGAAATGAAAGATAGTTGAAAATCTGACATAATAAAGAAGCATTTTAACATTGTTGTATATAGAAATGCTTTGGGACCTACAAAAATGGCTGCACAACCAATAACAATGCATAAGAGACGATTGTGTGTATTAAAAATGCTTTGCTGTATATTCTTAATCCTCTACTGTGTATGGTAACAGATACATTGCCAATATACTTTAAGAGTTTTTGCTAAAGAAAATAGTAGTCTGTTTAGCCTTTGTATCATGTATATATGAGTGAGAAAGTGGTGGGGGGGAGTAAAAATTAGAACCCACGCCCAACCAACTTAAAAAGGAATAATGTTTACATGCTGTGTTACTATTTTGTGTGATCCTTTTAAATTTTGACGTTGCATGACAGAACATTTTTTAGGGGGAAAAAAAGAAAACAATCAACATTTAAGGAATTGTTACAGATTTCTGCTTCCTTTTTTTTTTTTTTAAGATATAATGTTTTGTAAAAGTTCTGTATACTGCAAAAATTAAATAACATATTTTTTATAAATATGTTATACATAAAAAATTACAATATAAAATGACAAATTAAAATCATGGTAATGAATATGTTGTCATAATAAAATGTAATAAAAAATTGAATGGTTTTATTTATTCCTATTGTCTATTTCATTTAGCCCCCCCCCCCCCCCCCCAAAAAAAAAAAAAAAATAAGTATAGAAAAGAAAACTGCCTTAATGGCACATTTTAGTTATGTGTCAGAACAACAAAGATTAATAATACTTTTTGATATTTATTTTAAACTACGTATTTTGCATTTTGGTAATAAATAAAATCTACAGTTTTAATGTTTTCATTTGATAATTAAATAAAAAATTCTTCATTCAAAATCTTCATAAGCAATGAAAAGCTCTAAAATTTCATAATAATGAGTAGTTAGCATTTTTTGGTAACAATGCTTTGGCCAACCTCTGAAAGAAATATCGACCATTCTGTCTCTAAAAAGAATTTTTCTTTCTGAAATGCATTTAAGGTTGACAGTAGGATTAATAAGAAACTATACTTTATGTTAAATAATAATATGAAGTGTGGCAATTTCATGAAAATTTCCAATTCTCTATTGAACAACAATGCCTTTGTTTTTAGGCAATTACATAATAATTGAATGGCAAAGTGTGTCAATTACATAATGAGAATTTCTTTCTGATTCTCTGTCAGACAACATCGATGTCTTTGTTTTCATCTTGCTACCATGGGCAAAACTAAGCTATTTTCCTGTGAACACTTTTAAAATCCATTTAAAGAAGCTAATGAAAATATATTCCTTCTTTAAATAACATAAAAAATAAATGGAAAATAACTGTGAATAAATCCAACTATGAATAAAGCTTACAAATTTTGGTATTTTTCCTAATTAAAACTTTACATAAAAGGTAAACATAAGTACTGCATAATGTCATATTTTCTAATTATTGAGAAAATGCTTGTATTTCATCTTATATAAAACAAAATCATGGCATAATTTACTATAGAATCAACCAATTTGTAATAAATATATATATATCAAACTATAGTTTTTTTAGTTGCTGCAAGTTAATGGAGATAAAGATTCAGCATGATTGCCAGTCTTCACAAAGCCACATATTTTGGCTTTAAAAGTTTTCGAATTGTATTTACCTTAGATGTTTTTAATTATTTTTCCAAAATGTGCGGTTGTTCAAAAAAGAAAAGAACCCTCATTTTTTAATTACCAAATTGTCAAAATGAGATGCAATAGTTAAATGTTTGCTGTGAAGAAAAAAAAAAAAAAAATTGCACAAAACTTTAAAAAATTCATTATGTTTGAAATACTGTAACTTCATTAAAATATACTGTGTAGGATTGTCTTCCTTAGACCATAATTTAACAGGATTCTTTTAAGTGTCCCTGTAAATGAATTAAACTCTACGCACTCAATTTTCAATAGCGAATATGTTTTTCTAAACCTCAATAACATGTCAATTACTTGGCATCTGAATATACTTACGAGAGTTGGAGTACAGACAGATAGGAGGCAAACTGAAGTCATAAACAGTTTTCAATTATGTTGCAAAGTGTTAATAAAAAATAATCCTCCAAATTTTAATAACATTCAGTGAAAAACTGACAATATTTTTTTTTTATGAAACTCAAGAATGTTTATGACATAGCATGTTAATCTAAAGTTCATGTCTACCTGTGGGCCAATTATGATTCAGTGGCAGGCAATGAGAAGGAAAATGTATTTGTCACAGTTTACACCAATCAAAGAACTGAATATCTGTAAGTGGAAATGTATGCTGATCATTGCACATTATCAATGAAGCTCTGTGGAACCTAAGTGATTCCAAATTTGTCCATATATGGATGGATGCTGCATTGCAACATGCATTAGTGCATTTTGTCCTAGCAGTGCAGAAGTTTTTATCGAAAGAAGTCATTTTATGCCTTTTTTAAAAAAATAATCTTTGTTGTCTCAACCTAACTCCATACAGATTTTTATAGTCCCCAAACTAAAAATCTGTTAAAAAATGCTATTTTGGTGGTGACTACAGCCAAAAGCTCATAACTTAGGTTTTGAAGAAACTAACTTAAAAAAAATTTAATCAGTATTTCTCATTTCGAAAATCATGTTTGTACAAATTTATGATATTTAGAAGGAATTATTTTGAATTCAGGAGTACAAAAATTTTAATTTTGCTTAGAGAGAAAAGATATGTTATTTAACTGCCACACTTCATATATAATCATTTGTTTTTAATGTCCACCTCTATTTTCAGAAGAATGTGCTTTGAATAGTTCTAAGACAGAAAATTCTGCTTCAAGATTTTTATCTGATTTTGGTGAACACACTGAGCTCTTTTTATTTACTACCCCAATAAAAATGGACTACCAAGTTTATTGGTTTCCGGAAGAAGTAAGCAATTCACCTTTTACTTTATCATGGTTTACAGCATATTACATTTAGTTAAAAAGTTAGTTTTTGTAAACGTTAGTTTTTAAAAAATGGGAATTTAATTACTCACCTTGTGACCATTAGACACAAACTTTAGTACTTATTCATCATTATAGTCACACATTTCTTTCTTTTTTCAATGGGAGAGGGGGTGAGAGGTAAGAAAAGAGATTATATTACTTATAAAATTAAGCACATAAAAATAAACTAAAGAATGACAAGGACTTCTTTCACTTATAAAATTTACATTGTAAATTACATAGTCTCATAAACAAATGAAGTACAAATTAATGAAAAAAAAAAGTGATACCTATAAATTCTCATAATTATTAAGAAATAAAAAGTTTGTGTGCATAAAACACATCTGTAGATGCTCATAAAAATTATTTATTTAGTGGGATTTTAAAAATATCATTATGGTGTTTTTAAGTTGTATTTTATAAAGTTGTTTTAATAATTTACTTTAGTAGAATTTAGGTACCATTATGATCAAATAATTTTTATGCTCCTAAATGTTTGAATACTAAATTCTAAATACTAGATGAAACAGCACTGAAAAACTGGCGATAAAACACAATTAAATAATAAAACTTATAAATCACCATAAAAATATAAAAACACACAGGATGCATTTTGAGCTGGAAATTAAAAAAAAAAATAAAATAAAATAAATAAATTGTGACCTTGTTCCCTTACGGGCACCTGTTTAAATTGGCTGACAGGCTGTTAAAATTTCAAATTCGAAACGCGTCCTGTGTGTTTTTATATTTTAATGGTGATTTATACAAAGTTTTATTATTTAACTAAATTATAAATTTACTTGCTTTATGAAATTTTTAATTTTTAACAATTTCTTTCTTTTGAATTCAAGAAATGTCAGCTTCTTGTAATTATTACACAAATTGACATCAACTTTTTTAAAAATATACAAACAAACACAGGGCTCCTACGTGTCAGGGAATTCGAAAAGTCAGGGAAAATTTTAAATATTTGAAGTGTTCAGGGAAATATCAGGGAATTTTTGATGTACTACTTTCCATTAGAATCTCGGTTATTGTAAATGAAGAGTTAATTTTTATTGAGAGATCAGGGTAATTTTTGAAAATGGTCAGGGAAAACCATGAAAAGTCAGGGGATTTTTTTTTTTTACCAGAATTGTTTATGAACCCTGAAACAGCATCACACTATTAAATCTAACAGAAAATATAACTCAATACAAGTATTGATTTGTTTATACTGAATTCATTTTTCAAAAAATTATCAGTAATGTAATAATTTTATTAATTCTTATTTAAAACCAATTTTAGGTAATTTTATGTAAAGATGTATTGGATGTCTCCTATTATCGCTGTCCAATGGATAATTCCTAAACTGCAAGTTTTAGAGGTATACTTCAAATTGCAAAGTGTTTCATAAATTGTTCTTCATTCTATTAAAACTTATTTTTTCAAAAATTATGAAATTTAAATTTTTAATACAATCCTTGGGACTTATAAATTATAATTAAAAAACAAACTTTTCCATGCTCTATCAAGTAAAAAATATTTAAATAAATAAAAATAATCTTTGTAGAACAAGATACTTTGAATTTTATAAATGCTTAATGTCATCTATTTTAGATCAATTGAAAGTATACATATAAAATTAACAGTTAAGGCATTTGTAATTAGATAGCAATAAGAGGAGATAACCTGTTTAAATTTTCATTTTTATTTGCTTGAAATGTGCTTAAACCTGTTTATCATTCATATTTCTTCTATTTGAAGGCTATCACTCCTGAAGAAATACAGGCTGCTTTTATATATTATCAGCAATCTTTGCCTGTGTCATATTTCATGAAGACAAAAGTAAAAATTTTAATTTATGTATACATTTTTTTTTCTATTTAATGCTGTCTGTTTCATGGTTAATGTATAGCTTCTTACTAATATGCAAGTCCTATTGAAGTCATTTATTTTAAAACATAGGATCATCAAAAAAGATTAGACACATTTCAAAAATCATAACTCCAAAAGTAATTGAGGAAACAATTTTCTTTGCAAAGTACTCAACGGTTATCAAAGTTTTGTTAGATGTTTCTGTTTAGCAGCCATGAACTTTAGACAACGTGTAGTGAAAGAGGCTTTCGTGCTGTCAACCTTTTTTGTTGACTCCAAGGTGGAAAGCATATTAGTATCTCTGAAACCCACACGACAAAATTGTTTGCAAAGATATCCTGCACATTATTATATTAAATTGTAAGTCTGTTCTTTATTACAGCATCATGCAAAAGCAGATTTTAATGGAAATTATACTAGACTGAAGTTTGATGTGCACCTTAGCCATTAAGATTATTATTATTGTTCTGAATTTCAGAGGATATAGTTGAAAAAATGACAGTTTTATATGGAGAGACATATTTCCTAAAAATTTGCTTTTATTACATAGATTTTAATTGAATCATACATATTGAAAATACTATAGTATTACTATACTATGCTAGATTTTAATTGAACCATACATATTGAAAGTACCATAGTATTACTATACTATGCTTGAAACATACAGGATTAAAAGTCTCTGAAAACTACTTAATTTGACATAATCGTAATGGAATGTTTCTCTTTTATGAATCAAAATGTATGTTTTTTTAAATATACTATAAGTTTTCTCCATAAAATTATATATATATTCCCTTATTTCAATCCAAAAAAATCAGGAAAATTTAACTGCAGAATTATTTTTGATGCTATAATATCAATACCAGTGAAATGAAACCATTAGAATGAAATATCAGTAAAAAAGATGTGCAATCGAAAAATTATTAATTTTTTGCATAAAAATTTCCGTTTCATCGATTTTATTCTCAAGGCAGGCAAGATGAACAGTCAATGAAAACTATCATTTCAACACAATTTTAATAAAATGTTTAAATCTTATTAATGAAAGTCTACTTTTTCATTCAAATACGATATCCATTTTCACTGATGAAAATCTTTTTTTTACACAAAAGTTTCATTTATTTGAATCAGAAAATTTGTCAGTTTGATTCAATTGTAGCATTTTTTAGTTTTAGCTTTTTCAAGGTTTTAATATCGGTACCAGTGGAATGAAACATGAGTGATTATCATCATTATAACATCAGTTTGTTATAATCATAGTAAGATATTTAAATTAAAATACTGAAAACTTTTTAATACTTGAAATTTTTCTTCAAAATTTATTTTCTTCTCTTTGCATCATCCATAATAATAAATAAATTCTATTATTCTAAGCAATGTTATTAACATATTTCTTTTTTTTTTTCTTGTATAGCTCCCTGTACCACCAAGGAAATTAAATTTGGTCTGTTTAGCTGATCCTGATAAACTTATGTAATATAAATAAAAATTTTCATTGTATATTATAAAATCAAATCATTTTTGTAAGAATAAAATAAATTATTTTTGATGCAATTGTAAATATTTGTTTTGTGGATCATATTCTTTTATACGAATATCTTTGATGTTTTCTAAAATAGATTTTTTTTTATACAAGGTGTAAAAAATACACATTTTGATTGTTAAATTTATTTTCTTAAATTGAGTAATTTTTTTTCTGTAATTCATACTTACTAATCCTGTAATGTATTTTTAAATTTCGCATGCTCTAAAATATAATGAATAACTCATTCCTGTTAAAAAGCAGAAAAACCAACGTTTAAAATGCACAAATAATATATGAAAAGCAGCAAACAGCTGTTTCGAATCTACTAGCGAGATTCTTCTTCAGTGCAAAAGGAACAGCGTGCTAGAAAAAGCAAGTAATTTGTTGATTTTCTACAAGCAAATAAAGATAAACCCTATTGGATTTCAATGGGGGTCTATGGAAATTTGACGAAATACTGGAAATAGCACCAAGTTGGCGTCACTTTTGATTGCCAAATTTGGTGGTATATTGCCAAGTTGGTGACAGAGCCCCCCCCCCCCCATAGTGTCTGAAAGCTCTGACCAATAAGATGCATTTCGTGGTATCTACACATATTTTCATTGGTCCATTTCCAAATCGTTACTTATATATATATATATATATAAACATTGTCCAATTTAAATTTTTTTGAATAATAAAAAAAAGTACTTTCAGATGCAATTTGTTTGAAGATTGTATCTCAATTTATTGAGTTTTTATGATTTAAAAAATAATTTTCATGCCTGATTTAAAAAAAAAAAAAAAAAAAAGCATCTAAATAAAGCAATTGCAGAAGATTAATGCATTTGCACTTAAAACAATGTAAATAATTCAACATGAGTTTCCGGCTAATGTGTCATAAGAAAACTAAAACTTCACTGTAAAATAAATAAAACACAAATGTACCTGTCTCATGAGAAAACACACGCTTGCTAATGTTAATCCTATGGGAGAATTTTTTTTACATATCTCATTTATATAACCATATTTTTAATTTTTTGCATTGGATAGCTGAGGTCGATCTGTACAATTTGTAATTGAGAGAAATTTTACAATTTGAAATTCAAACGAGATATTTCAAAAAATTTCTCCCATAGGACTAACATTAGCGAGCAAGTGTTTTTGCATGAGTAAAGCAGCCTCGTAACGGGTGTGTAATCAAAATGTGCTCTTAAACACCAAAAAAGTCAGAAAAAAAAAGTTGCTATAATTAGTGAAATTTTTTATCATTTCTTTAAACTGCTGGCATGCAGCTAATACAAAAGTGATACCATCTTTAGTAAATTTATTAAGTGAATATAATTGATATTTTATGTATAAAATTTCTTTTTGGTCTAATTGGTGAGCAGTGTAAGCAGTGCACCTTAAGTATAAAAAATCTATTTCTTCTTCTTTTAAGTCTTCATTTAAAAACTATTTTTCTATATGTTCTGTGACTAGAGAAAACTGGGTTGGGTTACATGGTTTAAATGAATGAAAATTCAAATTTACTTTGTTCAAGCATGAAAGTGGAAAATAGGAGGAAAATTTTTTTTCCATCTATACAATGGCACTAAACTGTTCTAATTTAGGCACATTTTAAGTTATTCATACAATAAAATTAATTATAACTGTACTTTCAGAACTTGAAAGTATTCAAAATAATAAACAAATTTAAATTATCAATAAATGTATAAGTCCATTGAATCAAAGAAA